>APFE031213816.1:207369-234875 GCA_000404065.3 Pinus taeda
TTGTATAATCCCTTAAGTCCAAAAAAGCATAAAATAATACAAAAGGGATGAATTTTCGATAGTTTTAACGAGCCGAACAAGACAAGCGCTTGATATTTTTGTGTAATAATCCCTCACGTCCAAAAAGATTAAAATCTAGAGGAGGGATAGCACTTTCGATGCCTTTTAACAAGCCGGAGAGGACAATTGCTCGGCAATCTTTTCATATTTTACGAGTCAGGTGAAAAGAGCTTAAAGAAGACTCATTTTCGAGGAACGAGTGATGGTTTCAGATAGCAGCTGATTCCAGGTAAGATTTGGAATTTTTCAATCACGGCAATGTCACAAGGATGGCTAACAGAATCACTCTTCGCAGATGTTCCTCGAAGGGGTAAACAATCATATGGGGGTGAATGATTGGCTAAAATAAGAGTGGAGGTGATGGTGAGAACATGACCAAGGCTCAAAAGCTGGCGATAAGGCATTCACAATGATTATTTACGGGTTCATTTTTTAATGAGCTTAAACGCTAGGGGAAACATTTGCTCATAACTTATGTTTATTTTTTAACGAGCTTGAACTATGTTCTAAAACTGTTCGTGGAGAGTTTATTTTTTAACGAGCTTGAACTCTACGACAACATTGCTCGCTAGTCGTATGATAAGAAGTGTCCCATTTGAGATGCTATTTTGAAGTGGCTTACATCTCTCAAGCTTTGCCACAGATCCTTTCCTTATGCAAGTTAGGAAACGACTAGCCTTACGGGTTTAAAGGGTTAGAAGTCCTAAAAATTTTAAAAATAAATAGCCGCTCTTCACTTGCATGTGGAAAGGTTTGCATGCCCCTAGGTATAGCGAAAAAATTTCCAGGTTACCAAGAAAGTTCTATAAGCGTAGCAAATAAAATGCTTCCTTCGCGATGTCTATCGAGACAGACAAAGGTGAATGGCACAAACGCACCTCCACTCACATAACTTTGACGAAGGTATCTTATTCCAGCCTGTTCCCATTTTTCTATAAGGATGGGTTCACCAGACTAGTCATATATCCCTCGCGGAAATCCACTCTATACCTAAGGTTTTCCTGCCGAAACAGACCAGGGTGCATGCCCCTTGGGTTTCAGTCACACCTTCCTGAATCACTCGCGCTCATCAAGTGGATAGACTGGAGACCGATGAGACATTTCTTGCGTGAAAATACCATTTAGGGATGGCATTTGACTATTTGCGATGTGTGATCCGAGGAATGACATTTGGTCCACGAGCTTGACCATTCTGCCTTCGTGCAGAAAACACATTATTCTCAAGAGTGAGGAGACGATGGCTCCCATGCAATAAATATAGTCGCGTCCAAGGAGTAGATTATAATCTAAAGGTCCTTGAACTACCATAACGTTCATTTGAACAATTTTCCTTCTCAAAGTAATGGGCACATTTGGAAGGATCCCTAAAGGTCGACTGGTTCCCTTGTCAAAGCCTGTTAGATTTCTCATTTCAGGCAAAAGCGATGGCGAACCAAGCACTTTCCAAGCAGTTGAGGAAAGGATACTCACAGAAGCCGCTTCATCAATGATGGTACCAACCATGACCATTCTGTAAGCTTGTACAATAATTTTGAATGGTATACAGGCTGGTAAACGAGGTCTGCCTAGTAGATTCCAGTCGAAGGAAACCACTAGGTTGCTTGGTGGTGGGACCGAATAGATGGCCGAGTAGGACTCTGATGAACTTCCTTCCTGTGGTAAAGGAACAGGAGTACTGCCCCCAAGCTCATCGGAGTCGGTCTTGATGAAAAGAATTTGAACGATGTCGTTCTCTTTCTCTTCAGTTACGGTATCGTTCGAAGATGAACACTCTGAAGGAAATATCGGGTCAACTACCGTATTGACCCTTTGACTTTCGTCTGGTATGGATTCTGAAGGTTCATTTTCAACGATAGGTGCTTCGGCTGACCACAAGGATGGGCCAGCCAGATTTTCAACCGGTGGAGGACTCGGTAAGAGTTTTTGATATCCAGGAGGAAGTCGTAACGATGAAACCAGACGATTATCTAAAACTCTTTTAGCCTCTTCAAGGAAGGGACAGCGTTGGACGGCGTGATCACCTTCATACAACTTACAAGGAAGTTTAGGATTCCTTTTCTGTCCATGTGCTTCACTTTCACTGGTTGACGGTGAGCATTCAACATGATCGCCAGAGGTCGATGCTACCGGGTGGTGCAAACGAGGAGACCAGTCCCTTAAGATTCGAGGGATACAGGGAAAATCTCGGTGAAAGTGGTCTCCATTGCAAATGACGCAAGGAGATTTAGGTTTTGACTGCGCGGTGTGCGGATTTTTGCTAGACGATACTTGGTTGTTCCCTTTCGATTTTGGCTCCTTTTTCTTCTTTTCCTTTTTCTCTTTCTGCTTCTTCTTCTTCTCAGTTACTTGAATTTTAGATTTATCAACTTTATCAAGCGAAGAGGAAGGAGGAGAAGGAGAATCAGATAAAGTAGAAGGTTGGGAGGCAACTCTAGTGTCATCTAGTTACTGGTTAGACTATTCAGGAATTGTGGGATTCCGAACGACAAAGGTAGAGAAGAGCCAGACCGACAAACCAATTGTCAATCCTGGAAGTGACAAAGTCGCCATATGGGGTGGACCAACATCTCCCCAAGACAGGAAGGGACTAGGATTTCCCTCACAACGAAATCCTTGGTTGGTAGACTCCATTTCCTCAACCTGAAGATCAACGGGGGAATTTGTGACATTATTCCAATTTAAAATAAATTTCTAGACACTTGGACACAACTTGTTTTTTCAATTTTAAAGAGTCAAGAAAAAACAAAAGATGACTCTAGTCGCCTTCAATTTTTATTAAGCTTGAAGTGACAAGTGCTCAGAGGACCTTTTCCTTTAAGGAGTTTGAAAATGAGCAAAATGGAATTCTCTGGAGATCTAGGCAGAGAGGATTACCAAACTAATCGTAAAACTATAGAATACTTTTTACGGTACGATAGTCAGTCTTCCCGAATGCTGTGTTCGGTGCATTATGATCGATAGGGCAGCAGACACGGCTTCCTAAGGATAAAGGATGCAACCTATAGTGGTATCCCAATATATACGCGACGATACGTGGGAGCACAAGTCCGTACTGGCACTTATCATCTCAGAGTGGAGGAATCACCCAACCAAAACTGAAAGCAATAGTTACCAGGCTACGACGCGGAATATGTCTTCTAGCCTAGACCTCTAGATGTTGCGTTAGTTTCCAAAGCGTTGTTAGATTCATTGAGAATTATTTTAAGTTGATCCTTGCTTAGCAGTGCCTTCAGCGGTTCACCACGTGATGTATGTATAATTCCTAAATGCAGTCTAAAGATGAATTAAATAGACGTTTTATCTTCTTTTTCAAACAATGAAAAATCCTTAAGCTACTAAGGGAAGGAAACGTCAAAATATTTTCTTCACAGAGCACAAGGAGCACACGCTAATATGCACAGATCCTAAATTCCAAGCCAAGCCATTCAAGATGCAAGCACATGCATGTATTGGTTTTCAGCTCTCTTAATGTGTAAATGACACTAAGAAAACTATGTGCAAAACTGAATTACTTTTAAAGCAACTGTACTCAACAAAATTCTTTTTCAAAACGAAGTGAAAAGAAGAGAGACACTTTGCGATTTTAAAATGGAAATTGCTTTTCGACAATTTAAAACTAGTAATTCCAATTCTATGTAATAATAACCATATAATCAACTATCTAAAACAATGGGATTGTTTTCTAAAACTGAAAACGACAGCTACGACACTTTCAGATCTAGAGACGACAGTTCGACTATGTTATTTTTTGCAAAAGAGAACTAAAATGATGCACAATACATAAAAAACATTTATAGTTCTTTTCACTAAGGAGGTGGAACAATGCTAGAGAAGGGGGTATTCACAGAAGCACACTGATTACAGATAGCAAAAACTCTTGAATAAGACTGAAAACAGTGAGAAAAATCCACAGTCGGAGGGAAAATTCAATCCTCCCTGACCATCGCACCCATTACATAGTGAACTTAGTATGCAGCGCAGTTACTCCATTCGGGAAGTGCGATGCATACAGGCTGCCTTGAAGGCAGGGTGCAATGGTTACATTGCGAGACTTTGAACGAGACTTCACTCACAGTTTGCAGTTTAGTTCAGGTGTTTAAGTTGAATAAGTACAGATCAATGTATGTAAAAACAAAGGGGTGATTTAAGAGGTTACTAAAGCCACTACTTAGTGCAATTAGATTGCTTGCAGATCTATTGTTTAATTTATAAACAAAAACCCGGAGATTGACTGATCAGCAGCATTGATCGTACTTTGCATTTGTATGACAAATGCAGTTCGAAGGCTAGCTGGCTGACTTCAGGCTCCGTCTGTATGTTTATTAAAAAGAAAACAAGATAGAAGTTTAACAAGATTCTAGTTGCTCCCCAGCCGGAAGTCCCGCCCCATTTTGTTGTACTGGAATAGTTCCACACGGATTTGCTGCTATTTCCCACTAAGATGGGTGGCTATCTTAGAAAAAAACAATCAAAGTCTACTATTGATTCCTTTTATGAAAATAGATGAGAAGAGAACCAAGAGGGCCAACTTGAGTCTTGCGCTCAATTCCATCTCCTTCTTGATAGATTTTTGCTGCTCGCTCTTTGTTTGCTTAGCTTCAAAAGGACTTGTAGAATCACAACAACATACTACTATGCAAGAAACAATGATCTAAATTCATAAATAATGCAGGATCAGATGTACATTAACCATATACAAGCATATATAATCAAGTACACCAGGATATGGAAGGAAACATGAATAGCTTTATTCAGATTAAAAGTAGCAAGAGGATTACAACCATGAGCAGCTCTGAACCAGCATCATCCTCCAGCTAAGAAGCCCTTCTTTCACCTCAAGCAAAACAAAATCACCCAACACTGTGAATGTACACCAGAATACCAACAACACTTCTCTATAAGTTACAAAATTCCAGCCTCTAGATCTCTGTGATGAGGGATCCATATATAGATGATTAGAGAGAGGTGAGTCAGTTTTAGTTATCTTGATTAGTGTCTTCTCTCTGATAGTTCCTGCTTCCACTTGGAGAATGAATATCTCTTACTCATCCCTGGTCGAAAATGGAGTGGCAAGTGTCTGTTGTGGTGAAAACACAACCCCCCAATTATTGGTTTGCTCAACTCAAATAATGGGGACCCTTTCTACTAAAATTTTGGCTAAACACCTTTTAAGATTTTTATTTAGTTGATTATCGTACGCTTTTGATTTTTCATTTTCTTTGGATTCTTGGTTTGATTGCTTTGTTAGAATCGATTTTTATAAGCTTCCCATTCACGCTCGTTTCGCTTTATTTGGTCAACTAGTTTGAAAATGGCACTCCTTTGAAGTCTCATCATTTATCTAGCCTGGGTTAAAATGCATAAAATGTACAATATCACATTTTGTAAATAAATTAGTTCAATAATGCATTCAGTTTAAATATTAACTCGTAGAGAGTTTTACAAACATTTTTCCATTTTTAGTTATGCAGCCAAACCATTAACTATCAGGATTTTAAGAAATTCACTCCAATTTCCAAATCAAATCCTAATCCCAAAAATCCAAACATTCAAGTGGCTATAGTTTATTTTTCATTTATTTTCCAAGTGGCTGTAGTTTAGTTAATTTCATAACTAAATTTCATTAAAATAAAATGAAAACAAAACATTAATTTTATATATTAAATCTCAAAATAATTAAATTAATTATTATAATAAAATATAATTAATTTAATTAAATTAAAATTAATATATAAAAATTAATATATATAAAATAAAATCAATCGCATCGGGAGTTTGTATCGCATCAGAAGTCTTGTTCGGAACACATTTTAAAAAACTCCGATACATATCATACCCCGATGCCGGTATCGGATCGGGGATTTTGCATTGAGCCAAACTTTATGAACCTCGATACCCTCCCAACGCCGATTGCCGATTTGTTTTCCATCGCATCGAGACTTTGGCATGATGACAAGTTTGAGGGCCTCCATACTTCTGACTCTCCGATTGCGAAGAGTCAAACCATGGTGCATTAAAAGGCATAAGTTTTATAACATGCATTTCTTTAAAAAACTCACTCATACGATGGTGAATAAGTGAGGAAAGGTAAGTAAAGTAAGGTAGGTTAGTTGTTTTTATTTATTTAAAATAGTTTATATATAATAATAAAGTTTTAAATTAATTAGAATTAATTATTATATAGAATTTAATTAAAAAATAAATATCATTCAGATTAATATTAATTAGTTTTTTAAATTAAATTAAATTGGTTTATAAATAGTTAAATTGAATAATAGTTAGTTAAATATAATAAAATAGTTTATTAAATAATAGTTTTTATTTATATACAATTGAATTTATAATATAATTAGATTCTAATTTAGGATTTAATTTTTAATAAGAATTTTGATTTTTTTTTAGCCCAGCAACAGAATTTCCAGATTCATGCCAGATTTGACTCATCAACTTTGGAAGCTCATAGAATGAGTTTTACTTGGCCAAATGAGGCCCATGACGGCTCATTGGAAAGAGAAAATCAAGGAGAACATTTTTCAAGAGGTTTCACTAACAGATTTAATCATTTATTGGGTCAAAAATCAAGCAGAAGATCAAGCTCTAAATCTTGAAAACAAAATCAATTTTCTGAGTTATTTTCTTCATTTTCATTTGTCCAAAACCTCTTCTAATTGCAGATCCATTGGTTAATCATATCTCTGGCCAATTAAACCATCCCAGGTATCAAGAGAAAGTTTATATTTTATTTTCAAGTATTTATTTAAATAGAATTTGATTGTATTTGATTTAAATGCCAGCGATGTCATGTTGATTTTATTGTTGCATTTTAATTTATTTTGATTTCTTTTTGCAGGAAAATAGTGGAAGAAATATGGAGAAAATGATCTCAATCAATGAGAATGCTCCAGCAATTGAAGATCAGAACTTTGAGCAAGTAAAATTGGATTTAGCAGATTTCTCTTCAACAGATAGTATAAGTAATATATTGCAAAATGGAATAAGGGTTGCTCTCCTCTGCAATCCTAGACTTCAAAAAGCACTACTGTAATAGGAATTTAGAGTTGTAGGAGAGAGGAGAGAAAATCTCAGATCTAGGGATTATTGAGGATTTTTCCTTTGTATGTTGAATTATGTATGTCGTGCAGAGTTTTCACTATTGTGGCTTTAGCTTTGAAGGCAGAAGTTCAGGCAATGTAAAGGATTGTTGGAGACCAAGATCAGAGAAATGGATGCAATAAATTGGTATTTTTAATACTACTGTTTCAAATATCAGTTTCATTTTTATGGTAACAGGAATGTCTCATTTTATTCATGTTTGTGCACTATTGTCAATATGGGTAATTTGTCTCAATCTTGTTATTAGGTATTTTTGTTCTTATGAATTACAATATGATTTCTGAGTAGCTATTTACTCAGAAATCTGTCTTATAAAACTGATTTATTGAATGGTAATGTGTTGTGAACTATTACCACATATTATTATTCAATTATTGGATTTACTGATTTGATAATTAATATAATTTTTATGAACTACTTCTTGAATGTTGTTGGTTTATTATTTTAGTTAAGAGGTCTCAATGGGATGTGTTTTGGTAACTATAATATCAGTTAATTGAACTACTTCATTAACTTGATATTCATTATAAACAAGACATATTTAAATCTCAATACTCTAATTATCTTGCTCTTAGTTGGGTTAGATCTATATCTGCCTAATTAAGATAGGATTTAGATTAGTTTCTTTTGCTTTCATCATAGAATAAGCTTGCATTTAGAGTAAATTCTACATTCTTTCAAGTCCTCTCCTTAAGGAGGCAAAATTTTAGCTGTGGCTTGGCTGAACCCAAATCAGCTTAAGGGTCATTCTCTTGCCTGATCAGCAAGGAGAAGTGATCTGATATTCTTGTCTATTGGTAGGTAAAGATACATCATAAACCAATAGCAATAGGGAGAAGGTAACTTGACCTAGTTGAACCAGTCAGAGCCACCACACCAAACAGAAAAGGAGCTGCTTTAAGGTCCGGACCGAGTGGTTATCCCCCATTGTTGTTGTAATGATTTTCGAGGCATCAACATTTTTGGCGCTAGGAGGGCCTGAGACTTTTTTTCTATTGGAGTCTTTTCAATTTTAATATTTTATTTATTGTGATGGCTCCTCTTAAACTTCCAATTTGGATTTGTATCCATGGACGTGCATCTTCCAATACTCCACCCGAAGTGGTAAGACTCTTGTCTCAGGTAAAGTTCAATGGTAAGGGAAATTCTTCTACTTTTAATCATGTCTTTCAATTTATTCAAAATGTTTCAAATTATGATTTTCAAGGAATTGATGAAGGAATCTTATGTAGAATTTTTACTCTCACATTTGCGGCAAAAGCCAGAAGCTGGTGTAGAACTCTTCTAGTTGCTTCAATCCACAGCTGGGATCAATTTGTTACAATTTTCATTTGTAAATTTGATGGCTATGATTATGAACATGTATGTGAAGAAATTGAATATTTACGAAGGTTTGAAAATGAGTCTGTTAATGATTTTAATATTCGATTTCGTTTGAATTGTTTAAAATTTAAAGACGAAGATAAGCCTACGGAAGAAGAATCATTAGATTGGTTTGAATATATTTGTTCTCTTCCTCCCATTCCCAATCCATATGAAATTAGTTCAAGTTTTTTTTCATCCCCTTCTAATATAAATAAGAATTCCAATATGGGTGTGCAAATAAATGGTGATGAAGTGGTTTCACAAAGCTTGGAAAATATTTCCATTCAAATGCAAGAAGACAACAACAACAATTTTGGAGAAAAAGTAACCTTGAAATCTGAAAGCTACTTTGAAGTAAATTCGGAAAATCAAATCGCAAATCAGCAAGTACAATCGGCAATCAAAATGCAAAATGCTGTACAAATTTCTGAATTTCCCCATGACGAACAAATGCCAAAATCAGAGAAGCAAAGCAATGTTCTTCAAGAAAGCATACGCATGCAAATGAATGATCTGCAATCTGAAATTTACAATGAGCATAATGCACAAGAGTTCTCAAACAGAGACAATTTTAAATGCATTGTTTCAGGTTCACTTTTTTCCCTTTATCCTGATATTTTCAATGATGGTAATATTTTTCCTCTTGGTATTAATGATATTCCAGAAATTAAAGAGGATGATTTAAATGAATTACCATTAAAATTTTATCAAGATAAAGAAACAATAATTGATCATTCTTTTGCCACTAATGAACATGAGATTTTTGTTCCTCCTTGTTTAGATATAATGGATGAAATTGAAGGGAATTCTACAGAATCTTGTGAGGTCATTTATGATGATTACTTTGATATTGAGGATGTTGATTTCAATTTTTCTCAAGATAATCCTCATGATAAAATTCAAATAATATCTATAAATGAGGAACGTTTCAGTGTAGAAATTATTCCAACCAATCCTCATTTTAGAGTAGCAAATTATCTTCATGATTTCATTATTCAAGAAAACATTCCAATTTATGATTCATATCATGGTCAAACTCTCATTCCTACTCATAATCATAATTTGTTTTCTAATTCACAAGTTGGAATTTAAAATTTTTCAAATTCCATAATTCTGGCCAATCCTTGTGAAAATAAAATTATTTCAAAACAATCCCAATTGTGCTGTAACATTAGTTGTAAAAATAGTGATTTCATTTTATTTTTATTTCCTCAGTTGTTTTGTTTAAATTTAGATTTATTTTCTGATTTTATTTTGCAAAATTTTCACACTTTTCACTGGCATATTGAACAGCTTACTATCAAACACTCAATTGATGCATTGCCCAATTGGGAAATTCAAGTTTCATATTATAATAATCAACATCAAAAGATATTAGTATCCCAATTTAAATCAATGCTAATGTTTCATCAAAAGCTTCTATCTTTTCAAAGGCAATGTCAACAAGAGAATGTATTTTTGCAATCTGGCCAACAATTCAATTCAATTAATAATTTTCCATTTCATTTGAAAGATTTCCATTCATTTTTCATTAATTCATTTGAAAAATATTTGGAAATTTTTCTCTCAAAGGAAATAGTTAATAGCTTAACATTTGTACATAACACTAACAATTTTTTCATACCTTTGAATTTGAAAACTCATATCCACAATTCGGCCTGTCATCTCTTCTTTTGAACATTTCCCAATCATTAATGGAAATCCATCCAGATTTTTGTGATCCAATTGGTATCGAATTGGAAAGGAAATTTCATGAGAAAGAGATTTTAAATCAGTTACTAACAATAATTGTACATTTTGATTTCATATTTAATTTTCTTAGTTTAATTAAATTTGTATTTTTATTACCAACATTTGAACTATACATAAACACAGGAATAAAATTGAGAAAATGGCTACACTGGAAATATGACTGTACCTAGTCATTTTCATGTATATGGTTAGAATAGGAGTAGAATTAATTTAGTTAGCTTGTTTTATGTAGTTAATTTATGCAATAGTTCTGTAGATTAAAAAATAAAACAAAGCATCAGCCTTCTCATACATGTTCAGTGGAAACAGTTTTCCTTATAAGAAAATTTTTAATTCTTGCTTTCCTTTTTGAAATTTTCTTATAGCGATATCTCTACTCTGCCTATTTTGAATAATGTCTTGATTAAAATCAATTAAAGTTGCACTTGGTATCGATTGCCTCAAAGCCACTTTTCTTTATTTCGAGATTTCCTTCTAAGATTTTCTTTTGAAATTTATATGGTAAGGATTTGAGGATATAAAAGCTTCATGATCCCAATATCCCATGAGATGTATGATTGACTATGATAAGCCTAATTCTAATTCAATAATTAGTCAGTCTAACCTGTCACGGTAATCATATAAAGTTCATATTATCTTCCTTGGAATTTGCCAAAATCTGGTCTTAAGGACGCCCATTTTGCTGAGCGCACACATTTAAATCTGTTTTGATATTTTTCTACAATTAGTGGCTTAATCTCATTCTAATCTTTAGTTTATTATATGATGCTGTAAAACGCATCATGTTTATTTACTAAAGGCATTATTCAATAGTCACTATAACAATACAGATTTTTCTCAAGATTAATTCGGAATGAGCAGAGGTAATAAATTGTTGTTTCACTTCGAAAGGAAAACATAGTTTCATATTTATTTCTGGTAAATCTTATATTCCACGGACATCAATAAACAGATTTTATTTAGACTGATTACACACTTAGATTTAGAATAAATAATGAGGTGATTTTAAACGAAATAAAATTTTTGATAAACCAAAGGAAGAATTTGAAGATTTATGAGGTAAAATCTGCAGACAATTTCCTTCCAGGTACACATTTACAAGTTTGTTTTCATCTCTTATTACTTTCTATTTTTCTTAGCTTATTTTTGATTCATGTTCTGTTTTATTTGCAGGTTTTTATTTCTTTTCAAAACTTGAAGTAAGCAGCAAACTCATTTCAAATTTGCAAACAGGTTCAGGGAAATTCAATTCTGATTCATTAGAATTTAAGCATTTTTGTAGCTTTGCTTTCATTCATTAGAAAACCCAGTTGAAATTTCAAGAAATATCATAAGACCATTCACATCATAAGATTTCATCGGAAGTAGTTCTTAGTATTTCTTTTAATAACAAATTGTTCATCAAAGACCTCCGATGTATTATCTTACTCATATGCCATATTGCATTTCGCATATCTGAGCTTTCCAAGTGAAGTATACTTCCATGAACATGAATCGTCGATCTCCGATAATCAACTTTACCAATATTGCGATAAACACATAATTCCGGACCCGATATGAAGTTCAAATCAAATTCATAAAATATCGTGTCCGCTCAATCGCAAAAATGGTAGGAGCATAGCTTTAAAAGAGGCCGATATCTCGGATCCGATATGTTATTAAAATCCCATCATAAAAAATTATCGGGTCCGCTCTTCATCATATATCGGCATCCCAGGAATTATATTGTGTTACAACGGGCACCCAAAGTTTGTCGATTGCCGATTAGCTATGTCATCCATCGCATCACCGATATTACAATCACTTCATCACATTTTTTATGCTCACGTCGCTTCTCTGAATGTACAATGTGCGTTTTGCGATATGGGAAGCACAATGTAAATATTCTCTGATCTCCGATATAATATTTCTTTAATGATGCGATCGCTTCATTTTATTGCACATGTTCTTATCGGAAATTTGCCATTGCAATCTCCGATGCGATAGCTTCCAATGCATGCCTTTAAGCCATTAACATTTAATCTATATATGGCATAGCAACAAAAGTGAAGTCATGCAAATTAAAATTCAAGCATGGTGAAGAGACATTTGATGCGAATCATCCGATATAACGATGTGTTATTTTAAAATCTATCTTGGGTAATAATTATGGTAAGAAAGCAGTTAATGACGAATTTGCAGTACATTTAAACCATTTTGATTTCTCATACATTTCAGTTTTAAATATATAATTCCATAATTAAAAATGGAATTCAAGACGTCTCTATCTTCATAATTAAATTTTATTATCTTAAATTTGGTCTTGATTCTGGGCAATTTATAAAATCATGGAATTTATATGAAACTTATAATATTTTGAGAAACAGTCATTACTGCAAATTCTCATTCTCATTTTTGATGCATTTGTTTTAATTTCAACTCCCTTGAGCACTAGGCATTGCATGTTTACATTTTTCTGCTTGCTTTAGTTTAAAAAAAATAAATAATGATTTTGGGTTATAGGATTTCGGTTAGTTTGACTTCTTTATGTTTTCAATATTAAATTAAATAAGAAGTTAGCCGCTTTGGAGAAAATGATACCTTTCAGGTAAGATCAAAAGAAATTATCCAATGGTAAGATTCCTTTACCCACTTTCATTAATTTTCATTTCGTCAATTTACTCTCAGTTTTGTTTTTTTGATATATAAATCTCTTTTGCAGCTCTTCATAAAAGGCTTCCAATCCTCAGCCAGATCATATTTTCGAAGTCCATACCCTTCTCCTGGCTTAATTTCAAGAAGCAGCGATGGTCTTCATCCAAATAGCTACATCAGGGAATTTTTGAACCTTTAGTTTGTTTCTTTAAGCATTCCAGTTATTTAAAAAATGATTAAGATGATGCTTTGAAACAAGAAGAATAATATAAGACAGAAAGGTTTTCATTGTGGCTGAATTTTATCATCGCTGATATTTAAAAAGCGTAAAGCATTCACAACTCTGCAAGGTATATTTTTCTAAATCTCAACATAAGAAGGAATGATTACATGCTTATTTTATTTTTCTTCATATTGTTGGAGACATTGGTATAAATAGTCTTGTTTGAGTTTATCATGCGAAACTTGGATTTTCCTTCCCATTTTTAGAGATTTCTTTGTTTTTATTTTTGTTCGCTGTTTTCTTTTTTCATTTTAGCATAAGAATTCTTTTCCTTTGGATTTCAATTTTGATTTTGGTTTATGGAAGGCCTGTTTGTTACCTAACAATGGTCAGGATACGTGGAGAAAAATTGTTAATAGTCATCTATTAGCTTTTTATTAAATCTCTTAGTTGAGTTTGATTTTCTTATTATAAAGGTAAACATACTTAAGGAAGAGATTATCAATCAAGAGAAGTTGGCAAAGTATCATAAAATCTAGAGAAATTTCTTTTTCATCAAAATTATAATCATTTTGAGATTTCAAAATTCTATTAAGATCTTTCAAAATTCTATTATCAGTTAAGAAAAGTTATTTTTAACCAAGTAAAGACACTTTACAACAAAACACCTTCAACTCTGAAATTGTCATTCTTAACTCTTAAGGAGTCAATGATTCTCCCTGTCCCAAAGAGTCTTATTTTTCTAGAAGTATAATCCAAAAATATATTCAAAACCTTAAAAGATAAGAGGTCTCATCATGAGCCTCCTTACCATGATCATAGGGGAAAAATAGGTCGACATTACCAACACTGCTAAACAAACCAGGGTAATGGCTTATGATTGCAAACAATTATAAGACAAGGGGTTTCATCATGAGCCAGCTTGCTCAGTCCAATTTTAACCAGTGAATGACATTGTCAACTATCTGGCTACCATACCAGGATAATGGCTTTTAAAGATTTACTTAAAAAAAATAAAAAATAAAAAAAGAAACATATATTGATGGATTTATCTCTAGGTCAATAATTCTTGAAAAGATGGGACTCTGAAGCATTGATGATTAAAAAGGTAACCCTGCCAAGACTATAGATGTTTGTTCGCAGCAGTGGCTCTACTTGTGACAAATGAGTATATTCTAAAAGCTAAGCTGTAAAGTGACCCCTGCTTTATCTCTAAAACTAATTAATGACTGATATAGAGTTTCGAAATATTTTAATTTATGAGAAATTTTAAGAAAAATTACAGTTAGATGATTCTCGCTTTTATTTAGATTAATAAAACTAGTCAAGCATTTCAAGCATAATTCTCTCTTCTTTAAATTATTTTACTTTAATTTTAGGAAAATCTCATTCATATAAAGCAGAGATAACTGGTTCTTCTCCCGTGCGTCGCCATTGTTGTGGTGAAAACACAACCCCCCCATTATTGGTTTGCTCAACTCAAATAATGGGGACCCTTTCTATTAAAATTTTGGCTAAACACCTTTTAAGATTTTTATTTAGTTGATTATCATACGCTTTTGATTTTTCATTTTCTTTGGATTCTTGGTTTGATTGCTTTGTTAGAATCGATTTTTATAAGCTTCCCATTGACGCTCGATTCGCTTTATTTGGTCAACTAGTTTGAAAATGGCACTCCTTTGAAGTCTCATCATTTATCTAGCCTGGGTTAAAAAAGCATAAAATGTAAAATATCGCATTTTGTAAATAAATTAGTTCAATAATGCATTCAGTTTAAATATTAACTCGTAGAGAGTTTTACTAACATTTTTCCATTTTTAGTTATGCAGCCAAACCATTAACTATCAGGATTTTAAGAAATTCACTCCAATTTCCAAATCAAATCCTCATCCCAAAAATCCAAACATTCAAGTGGTTGTAGTTTATTTTTCATTTATTTTCCAAGTGGTTGTAGTTTAGTTAATTTCATAACTAAATTTCATTAAAAAAATCAAAACAAAACATTAATTTTATATATTATAAATCTCAAAATAATTAATTAATTATTATATAAAATATAATTAATTTAATTAAATAAATTTAATATATAAAATTAATATATATAAAATAAAATCAATCGCATTGGGAGTTTGTATCGCATCAGAAGTCTTGTTCGGAACACATTTTAAAAAACTCCGATACATATCATACCCCGATGCCGATATCGGATCGGGGATTTTGCATTGAGCCAAACTTTATGAACCTCGATACCCTCCCGACGCCAATTGCCGATTTGTTTTCCATCGCATCAGGACTTTGGCATGATGACAAGTTTGAGGGCCTCCATACTTCCGACTCTCCGATTGCGAAGAGTCAAACCATGGTGCATTAAAAGGCATAAGTTTTATAACATGCATTTCTTTAAAAAACTCACTCATACGATGGTGAATAAATGAGGAAAGGTAAGTAAAGTAAGGTAGGTTAGTTGTTTTTATTTATTTAAAATAGTTTATATTAAAAATATTTTAAATAATTAGAATTAAAATTATTATAGAATTAATTAAAAAATAAATATCATTCAATTAATTTAAATTAGTTTTTAAAATTAAATTAAATTGGTTTATAAATAGTTAATTAAAATATCAGTTAGTTAAATTAATAAATAGTTTATTAATAATTAGTTTAATTTATAAATTAACAATTAATTTAGAATTAATTAGAATTCTAATTTAGGATTTAATTTTTAATGAGAATTTTGATTTTTTAGCCCAACAACAGAATTTCCAGATTCATGCCAGATTTGACTCATCAACTTTGGAAGCTCATAGAATGAGTTTTACTTGGCCAAATGAGGCCCAGGACGGCTCATTGGAAAGAGAAAATCAAGGAGAACATTTTTCAATAGGTTTCACTAACAGATTTAATTATTTATTGGGTCAAAAATCAAGCAGAAGATCAAGCTCCGAATCTTGAAAACAAAATCAATTTTCTGAGTTATTTTCTTCATTTTCATTTGTCCAAAACCTCTTCTAATTGCAGATCCATTGGTTAATCATATCTCTGGCCAATTAAACCATCCCAGGCATCAAGAGAAAGTTTATATTTTATTTTCAAGTATTCATTTAAATAGAATTTGATTGGATTTGATTTAAATGCAAGCAATGCCATGTTGATTTTATTGTTGCATTTTAATTTATTTGATTTCTTTTTGCAGGAAAACAGTGGAAGAAATATAAAGAAAAAGATCTCCATCAATGAGAATGCTCGAGCAATTGAAGATCAAAATTTTGAGCAAGTAAAATTGGATTTAGCAGATTTCTCTTCAACAAATAGTATACGTAATAGATTGCAAAATGGAATAAGGGTTGCTCTTCTCTGCAATCCTAGACTTCAAAAAGCACTACTGTAATAGGAATTTAGAGTTGTAGGAGAGAGGAGAGAAAATTTCAAATCTGGGGATTATTGAGGATTTTTCCTTTGTATGTTGAATTATGTATGTCGGGTAGAGTTTTCACTATTGTGGCTTTAGCTTTGAAGGCAAAAGTTCAAGCAATGTAAAGGACTGTTGGAGACCAAGATCAGAGAAATGGATGCAATAAATTGGTATTTTTAATACTACTATTTCAAATATCAGTTTCATTTTTATGGTAATAGGAATGTCTCATTTTATTCATGTTTGTGCACTATTGTCAATATGGGTAATTTGTCTCAATCTTGTTATCAGGTATCTCTGTTCTTATGAATTGAAATATGATTTCTGAGTAACTATTTACTCAGAAATCTATCTTATAAAACTGATTTATTGAAAGGTAATGTGTTGCGAACTATTTCCACATATTATTATTCAATTATTGGATTTACTGATTTGATAATTAATATCATTTTTATGAACTACTTCTTGAATGTTGTTGGTTTATTATTTCAGTTAAGAGGTCTCAATGGGATGTGTTTTGGTAACTATAATATCAGTTAATTGAACTACTTCATTAACTTGATATTCATTATAAACAAGACATATTTAAATCTCAATACTTTAATTATCTTGCTCTTAGTTGGGTTAGATCTATATCTGCCTAATTAAGATAGGATTTAGATTAGTTTCGTTTGCTTGCATCATAGAATAAGCTTGCATTTAGAGTAAATTCTACATTCTTTCAAGTCCTCTCCTTAAGGAGGCAAAATTTTAGTTGTGGCTTGGCTGAACCCAAATCAGCTTAAGGGTCATTCTCTTGCCTGATCAGCAAGGAGAAGTGATCCGATATTCCTGTCTATTGGTAGGTAAAGATACATCATAAACCAATAGCGATAGGGAGAAGGTAACTGGACCTAGTTGAACCAGTCGGAGCCACCACACCAAACGGAAAAGGAGCTGCTTTAAGGTTCGGACCTGGTGGTTATCCCCCATTGTTGTTGCAACGATTTTCGAGGCATGAACAGTGTCAGAGGGGAAGCTTTTGGAAGATTCCATGATCTTCCACCTCGCATTTTGGTTCCTGCCATTTTTCCATTCCCAACCATCACACCCTATAGAGGAGCAAAACAGTATGCATTGCACCATGTACATTGGGAAGGTGATATGCATCGCACCCTCTGCATGGAGCTTTCAGTATGGTCCAGTTTTGAGCATTAATGAACAGTTTTCAGTGGAGAACTTCTAGGAGATGATGTAATTAGTTGACCTTGTTCCTTTAGGCAGTGAAGAAACCCTTTTAGGGACTTAAGAGCCCTTAGTTTATGGACATTTGTGATTGGGGTTGAAGTGCCCAAAAATGTCTATAACAGTTGGACTCCATAGAAGGGGCATGCTACACTGAACCAGTCTGCGATTATGAAGAAAGTGAGGATGAACTGGATCAAATCTACAAAATAATAGAGCGATATTAGGACTTGATTAATCCAACAGCATATGGATGGATTGCAAGGGAGTGGGAGAGTTCCTGCACCTCTGATTTAGATGAAGAGTTAGAAAATTGGCGGAATCGGCTGCATGAAGTATCCACACTGCGATGCAATATGATGACAAAGTTGTTGTGTTGTGTTTTGTCAGAGGTAAGGAAACTACCCTATTATGATGATTTAATTGATGTAGATAAGATTTTGGATGAATTTGAGTGCGAAGTCCCTGAGGATCAATGCTTCCAAGCATTGGACTTGGCATTACATGCTATCCCTGCATGATGTTAGGGTACCCATAAATATAGTTTTTCTAGATGGAGAGATTACTGAAGAATGATGAGATTATGGTTTGGGTGCCCTAACACTAGATTGAATCGGAAATATAACTGGAAGGATGATCCCCGTAATCGATTAGTAAAATGGACTAAAGCATGGGGAGTAGAGTCGCAGCCAGAGTGGGTGCACATATTTTTACATACTTTAGATACAATCCGTATGAGCTGGTATCTGGAAACGAAGCTCTGCCATAACACCGTGGAGTGGGATATATTGATGAAAGGGTTCTTATTGCCATTCAAATTTGAAGATGGCTTTGCAAGCATTGATGAAGCTCTACAGGAGATTAAGGCAGTTATCTTTAGAATGCTGCAAGAACCTATGGAATTGGTCCAACCACATTGGGGCACCCAGCTGTGCCATGCATTGGAATGCTATAATGTGACTGCTAAAGAGGAGGATGAAGACCCAAGGAACATTGATATTCTAGAAGCAGAAGGGCATTGAGAAGTTGAGGGCCCACAAATAGACAACCCGGACATCATCGCATCATTGAAGACAAAGCAAGTAAATATTGGCACTGAAGCAGAACTGAGGTTTGCAAAGATTGGGGATTATTGGGACAATGCTATTGTGGATAAAGTTGTTGAGTTACTCCGTGAATACCAGGATATATTCCCTACGAAGTTCTCATATTTGAAGGGCATAGTTGGACACTTGGGTGTTATGAAGATCACTCTGAAACCGGATGCAAATCCTATTAAATAGAGGCTATATCACCTTAATCCGAAGTACAAGGAAAAGGTTCACCAAGGGTTGGATAAGATGTTGGAGGTTGGAATTATAGAACCAATTGAGGAATATGATTGGGTGAGCCCAATGGTGGTTCAAGAGAAGAAACAGATGGGTGAGATAAGGATTTGCGTAGATCTACAGAAGCTTAATGATGCATGCTTCCATGACCCATTTCCGACGCCATTTATAGATGAAGTGCCAGACAATGTTGGAGGGTAGGAGGCCTACTTGTTTACAGATAGGTTTTCTGGGTATCATCAAATCAAGATCGCGCCATAGGATAGGAGAAAAACAAACTTCATGACTAAATGGGATTGTTTTCAGTACACTATGATGCCGTTTGGACATAAGAATGTGCCTGCAATATTTTCCCGTGTAGTCATAGCAGCGTTCAAGGAGTTCATTCATAAGTTTCTCGAAGTGTACTTTGATGATTGGACAATGTTCGAATTAGTAAAGCACCATGTAGCAAGTCTGATTTTGATGTTGGATATGTGTCACAGATACCAGATCGTGTTGAATTTGAAGAAATGCATATTATGTGTTCCCTTCGGGATCTTGCTGGGTCACGTGGTGTGCAAGCAAGGATTGATGGTGGACCCTACAAAGATTGTAGTGATAGTAAATATGGAGGCCCAAGGACTGTCAAATAGCTACACATGACGCTGGGACATACTGGATATTATAGAAAATTTATCAAAGAATATGCTCAGATTACTGCACCCATGGAGAAACTGCTAAAGAAGGATGCAACATTCTGTTGGGATGAAGAATGTCAGCACAACTTATATGTGTTGAAAGAAAATATGGTCATCGCAATGATCTTGGTATTCCTAGATTTGAAAAAGGAGTATCATGTACATGTGGATGCCTCTTGCATTGCATTGTGTGCAGTGTTAACACATGCTGATGAAGGAGAAACATAACACCCTATAGCCTTCATGAGTAGGAAATTATTGCAAGTTGAGAAAAATTATTCAACGACAGAGCACAAAGGGTTGGATATCGTGTATGCGCTACAAATATTCAGGCATTATCTATTAGGACGACATTTCAAAATGTACACATATCATTCTACCTTGAAATACATGGTCAATAAACTTGTGTTGTGGGGAAATATCTACAAATGGTTTCTACTATTTCAAGAGTATGACTTTGAAGTAATTGTGAAGCGAGGGAGGTTGAATGTAGGACCTGACCATCTGTCGCGAATCGAAACAAGAGAGGAGCCCAATAATCTGGAGGAAGGGTTTCCAGATGCACAACTCTTTACTGTGCGCGTAGCGGATAATAATTTTGCAGATATTATTCACTTATTGACTATGGGGATGACACCAGAAGGGTATACAAGTCAGCAAAAGAAGGAACTAGTAGTGTGCGTGACATATTTTTCAGTTACTACGGGACATCTATATAAGATGGGTGTAGATGAAATATTGTGAAGATATGTGCCTGATTTTGAGAGTGATAATATCCTTGTTGAATCTCATGGAGGGGTTGGGGGAGGTCATTATGCAGGAAAGGAAACTGCGTAGAAGATTTTTCCCGCATGTCTATGGTGGCCAACGCTGCACAAGGATTCCAAGGTGTATTGTATGGCATGTGATGCATGTCAGATAATGGGAAGACCATCGCGGATGGATGAGTTTCCATTGCAACCTCAAGTATCTTTGTAGCCATTTGAGAAATGGGCGATTGATTTTGTCGGACCAATTCAGCCCCTAGGAAAGAAGATAGGTGTGCACTATATCATCACCGTGATAGAATATCTCACCAAATGGGTGGAAGCACAGCCAATTACGGATTGTACACGGGCTACAACAACAAAGTTTTTGTTTGAATATGTCCTAACCAGATTTGGCTGCCCGAAAGTGTTGATGAGTGATAGAGGTATGTACTTTCTAAATGAAACAATCAGTGCAATGAAAAACGAATTCCATGTCTACGATGAGAAGAGTAAACTGTATCACCCACAGGTGAATGGAACTGTTGAAGCCTTCAACAAGATTTTGGAGAACGCATTGATGAAGATATGCAATGCGCAACGGAACATTTGTGATGTGCGCATACCCACAGTACTACGAGATTATAGGACTACTTGTAAAAATTTGACAGGGCAAATGCCATTTAGATTGGTATATGCTTTAGAAGCTATAATGCCGATGGAGTACATTGTGCCTAGTTTGTGCATAGCACCTCTCATAGGTATGGCAGATTGCGAGGCCTTGGAGGAATGGTCCATGCAACTGATGGAGCTTAAAGAGGATCAATTTTTGATAGGATTTCATCAACACTTACAGAAGGAATGCGAAAAGGCATGGAACGATCGCCACATCAAGCTTCACAATTTCAAAGTAAATGATCTTGTCTTGTTATATGATAGTAAATTTACTAAGTTTCAGGGAAAATTCTAGATGCATTGGCTAGGGTCATATATTATCAAATAAATTACAGATGGAGGTGTGGTTTAGCTCGCGAAGCTGAATGGGGAACCTTTTCTAGGAAATGTGAATGGAAGCAGATTGAAATTGTATACAGGGGATCTTGCACAATGGCTATATGGTGGCAAGAGAGTCTTAGTGCTCCAGGTAGTTGCAAGGGAGCATGGGGCTATATAATACACTTCTAGGTTTGGAGGACTATAGAGCAGGCAAGTTGCATGGAAAATAATGAAGTTTCCACCTAGGAAGCTGCGCCATGGAGGGAGGTGTTAGCACAATAGAAAAGTGACCGTTGGAGTCACTGTTCATGACTTAATGGCCATAAGATGGTTAAGAGGAGTAGGATGGCGGCATTTATGGAAAAAGTATTTGAAGATTTGCCGCAAAAACAACATTTATTGTCAAATTTTGGGGGGAACAGTCAGATTTGAATTCCAAACTTCCTATATGTTACGCGTGCCAGTCCAACAGAGAACACTTTGTGCTCTTAAATTTCTTGTTGAAATTTGCTGTCTCTCACCTACCAGTCGAGCGTTTTGAGAGGAATTCATGGCACACACAGACATTTATCTTGAATCTCGTGAGATGTTTATGCAAAGGATGACTGCCACCAACCCTGCCAAAGCCTTGAGCTTGGAAGCAACTGTATCTGATGCTCCAGGACCAGAAGTATCTAGTCTAGAAGCTACGTCTATGGTGCCCATGACGTCAAGGTAACCAAGGCCAAAATAGACCATGGCAAAAGAAAAACAACCTGCCATGAAAGAGAAGCAACCTCTAACAAAGGAAAAGTAGAAAAAGCGGGTGTAGGTATTCGCTTCCCCAAGGAAGCATACCATGACACAAACACAGAAGAAAGATAAGCAACAAACGAAATATAAGTAGAAGGTAGTGGACCGGGAGGTGGAAGAAGGCCAGGGAACACAAGACATTGAGGCTGAAGGAGCACAACCCATAACAAGGCTCCCTGAGTATATCCCTCCATGGAAGGGAAAATCAAAGGTCATGAAGGACCCAGATTCAGAAACGTTTACCGTTTCCACACCCCTGCTACCTGAGTAGGTCCCATTTGAAGGTCCTCCGCTCACATGGATCGCACCATTGAAAATGGAGGATTAGGACCTTGCAGATTACACTAACTTCCCACACATAGCGATGGACAAATATATGAGGAGAGTTTATTATGAAGATGCAGGTGTTACAGTGTTGGGGAGGAGGAATGGGTCTGCAGTGTCGAGAAATCAAGGTTGCTCAATTTTCTATGGGTGCCACATTACCATTACACCCCTATTAACAAAATTTGTGTGTGCCAACTACTCACTCTAGTGCATGATGGGTGTTTATGGCTAGGAGGGCCTCTCCCCATCACGGACATGCTGATTCACAGAATCATGCACTTGCCATATGTATGCCTAAACCCGGCTAAGGAGTTTGGCAGAAAGACGGGGGAAGAGGACCTCGCCAAAAGAATGAAGACAGATTATAGCCTCATGAAGGAGTCGTGAGGGTATTCTATCCTGTCCATCACATACCTAGTAGTCCAATTAGCCACCCAAATTTTAGTAGGGAAGGTGATGAGGAAATGCCACGCGGATGAAGTTTTGGTGCCAGTCATTTCCCTGGATGCATAGTGCACAAAGGGAATACATTTCAGTTAGTACAGATACCTCTATCAAGAGTTCCTAAAAAACTACCATGTGGCCAAGAATGAAACCAAGTTGTTTCACTATGCTTGGTTATTACTGTCCATTGTTCTTGTCACGTGGGAATTGCCAGAGGACAACTAGTTTCCTCTACTTGAGGAAGGATAGTCAGAGGAAACACAATTCGCTTCCTTATGGGATACAAAGGATCCCGTCCGAGTCACCGAAATAAAGATATTTTTGGTCCTTATGGAATCAAGTCTCCGCATGGCCATTAACCAGTGTCCGAGGTTGTCCCCAACATTGAACATGCAGTTGTCAACCTATGTGACATTCAAGGCTGACTTCCACAAGGTGTATATCTAGGTGTAGAAGGATCTAGTGCAGAGGTGGCATGAATTTCCATATTTTCTAATAGAAATAGATGTATAAGAGGTGGTACCCAAATGGCCCAAAGAGTGGCATGCCCCTTCAGATCTAGCTGCTGGACCAAGCATGGGTGTGGAGAGCTCTATCGCGAAGAAAAGGAAGGGGTTAGCTAAGCAGGTTGCATAGAACCTGGCTATGCATAACAATAAGGATGTTGCAGAGAAGACTCATGTTGAGAAGGAATGCGCTGCCAAGGAACAGGAGTAGCGCGAGTCCTAGAAAGGTGACAAGTCACCTTTGCTAGAAACAAAAACATAAGAGCTTACAGGGCAACGTAGCGAAGGCGAAGAAGGGAAGCACACCCCCTTCATTTTGAAAAGGCATGACCTAGAGAAGCAAGGTGGATTGGAAAAAGAATAAAGCCCATAAAACATAGGTTGATCCCATGGTGTTAACAGAAAGCGATCTAGATGAGATCGGTGATAAAGTTAGGAACGTCGCAATAGAAGTGCTGTAGCAGTTGGAAAAATAGTACATGTAGACATTGGGAGGCATTCAGAAGGATCTCCGAGAGTTGCAGCTCCAAGCAACCAAAATCCAAGAAGATGTTGGGAAGGTGAGCGATGCTCAAGGTAATATGGCATGGGGTAAAGGTATAGTTCCAAGCAACCAAAATCCAAGAAGATGTTGGGAAGGTGTGCGATGCTCAAGGCAGTATGGCATGGGGTAAAGGTACAGTTGTGGAGATGGCTTAGACGCAGGATGTAAGAGTCTTCCACTTGGCTGAATGTTCAGTCTATGCTAAAACTGAGGAACAATGTGCCGTCCTTGACAAGGTCACGAAAATGGGATTGAACCTTGCTACGATATCACTTGAGTTACTGCATGCATTATTACAAGGAGTTGTGCAAAAGATTTGAATCTAGGAACAACGAGCACTTAGTGCTGTCAGCGAAACCAAAGTCAATAATCAGTAGTTGTTAACTGAAAAGATGTAGGTTCTGAAGGAGAAGGATATGTTATAGGCACACAGTTCACAATTGGAATCAAGAGTAGCAGAGTCATGCAAGTTAGTGCATGAACATCACATCCCGGAGGATGCACAACTAGAAGCAAAGATCCAAAAATTGGTCGCTTGGGTGTGCGAAGCTACAGCAGAGGTTGGCCGAGTTTAGCTTGAATTCAACGTGGCGATCATCGAGCTACAATTAAAGTCGCAGTCCATGACTCCGCATGAGGTCTAGGAGCAATGTGGAGCCACAATAAAAGAAGCAATGGTCACCCTAGATGCCATAGCCATTGACTGCATGGCATTGTTAGAGTAAGAAATGGAGTTAGTGACCAATCTGCAAGAGGATCTGAACCTGTAAACATTGAACACTGAGGTTAGGGAGCTGTAGTGACAATATGATGAGGTCAGGGAAACTACACACTCCATCGCACCAGTATAGTGCCTTGCTAAAGTGTAGGAAGGCAAGAAACTCCTAGTACAGGTAGAGGAAGCACAAAAAAAGGGCCTTGCTGAAAGCCAGGTTACAACCATGGTTGGAAGAAGCTTATCAAGTGACGACAACCATCCAGGGTAAGATTAAAGGTTTGTAGAAGGCATAGCATATGATGAGGTTGGCCACAGAAGGACCAACTACATGAAAATTAGTTGAGGAAGTCAAGCAGGAAGCAATTCAGAGAACTCTCGAAGTTGTCGTGATCCAGGTGGAGCTGGGTGCTCTTCGCAGTAAGATCGTAGTGCCAGCAGAGTGACTCGAGGGTGATTCATGATATTTGTGTTGGGGGCCTATTGCGATGGGGTTCGCTGGGTCAGTTTAGGTGTTAAGATAACCCACTTTTTGACACATTTTTGTTATTAATGTAAAGTCTCCATGATTTGTGGATGTGAAGCACGTAGATGATTAAGAGTCAAAGGTGTTTAGCCCCTTGTTTTATGTAAAGTATGAGTCAGTTTTGAGATCCACCCATGGTTTGTGGTCCATGGCATTGTATGTAAAAGGGTTGTTGGATTATTGGGGCTTGACCCAGCTTCGAAGTTAATTAGCTAAACAAATCCTTGTACTACTGGCCCTTTTGGCAACAGTCTGCGGAGCGTAGACTGAAGTCTCACTCGAAGTAGTACAGGAGAGTGCTAGAACTAGGTTTCCGCACCCTTGAGATGTCTGAGAGGTTCGAATGGTCCCACTGTTTGTCCCTGCATGCGGGTCACTTCGCACACTTCCTTGTTCCTCACACCTTGATACACTGCCCTCGTAGCCCTAATGAGGGGTTGTGGAGTTTCCGTGCTGCTAGAGCCGCGCTTTGCACTTGTTGGTACTATCCCATGACCTCCTTTTTCCTCCTAAAACATATCATTTACCTACTTCTTTCCATCATATATCTCTTAGATCCCTTGAAAATTGATTAGTTAATAGTCCTATAGTTATTAAAATGCATTAAAATTGATTTAGGAGTTTTATGTTAACGAATTAGGAATTTTTGGTAAAATGGCTACAGGAAGTTCCAACATCTTGTAATTGGTTCATTGTTTGACATGTGGCATGACAGCTAGGCTAGAGCGAAGGGTAGGGATGAAAAGTAGAATGTCCAAGCATGGACGAATACCTATCCTACAGCACAATCGACCCTCCTACATGCGCGGTCAACGAAGGTCAAAGTATAGCATGTTGGCGACAAAGGCAGCAACAACAAAGCATTCTAAATTGATTTAGTTTTGTTACTTTTTGAAATTAGTTTAGGATAGAAACATTTTAAAAATCATGACATGATAAAAGCGGCAAAAACCACATCATGAATGTGCATTCGTTTTCAAAATGTAAGGGTTGTAAAAACATATGTAAACACAGTTCTGAGTAGTCAGTAGTTGGTTATCGTTGTATCGTTTGAAAACAGAGTTTGAACTTAATATCAAAGACATGGTTGCAGTCACGATCTTTTCCTTGTTGCGTTGATTTGATAATCGGTTGATCACAGTCCAGTATACCTCTGGAAGGCGGACGGGCCCTATGTTAACTTGGTATACTGTCATTTCCTTTTCATTTGCAACTTAGGGTATTAAATGATATGCACAGTAATTAGAATTGGTTGTTGATTTCAATAGAATGCGTATGGTTTATGTTTATGATAGTGCTTGAACAGTTCATCACTGAGATCGTGAATCGTATCCTGTAAGGGATTCCATCCTTTGTTGTCTTTTAAAGCAATGTCATGAACTCTGTTATCATTTCAAAGTATGCTTATGATTTCTGTATGTTTTTATCTTGCATGAATATTAGTGAACACTGAGTATTTGCTGAACAAGTGTTTTATGCATAATGTCTCTGTAAGGAGATTGAAATCTTGGTTTGTAGTGATACACAGTGTTTTAATTTGGTAAACGAATTGAATGATAGTGTTGTAATTAGGTAGATTAACTGAGTGACCTAAGTGTTTGGGTGATAGGTAGCATACCTCAATCTTCCGTAAAGAAGTCCTGTGACCTACCATCATAACCACTTAGCTAATAATCCTTTATGTCTATATACTTTAGATGCATGCCTCTAAGTCTATGCATACTGGTTGATAATAAATATAGCCTAGTCTAGCACCCTAGACAGGACACTACATTTTGGTGCCGTTGCCAGGGAGGCGTACTTAAAGGATTTAAAAAGAAAAAATTTCAATAAACAAAAATAAGCAAAAACACAGTTAGAAATCATGTTAATTTATGCCTAGATTTAGAGACAGTCAGGGTAGATTCATAAAAACCCCCCACCATTCAAAAACTAACCCATCATCATCAAGAGCAGACTCTTTAGGGAATTCAACACCAGCTGAGGAAGTCATCATACAAGCATTAGAGGATAAACAAAAGTCAGGACAGAGACTTACTCTCATCGAAAGGCAAACTTTATTAACACATAAATCACAGAAGAAGTACTTTCCTAGGTCTTCCACACAAGGAGAAAGTAG
>APFE031213816.1:243323-259919 GCA_000404065.3 Pinus taeda
TATAGTTATTAAATTGCATTGAAATTGATTTAGGAGTTTTATGTTAACGAATTAGGAATTTTTGGCAAAATGGCTACAGGAAGTTCCAACATCTTGTAATTGGTTTATTGTTTGACATGTGGCATGATAGCTAGGCTAGAGCGAAGGGTAGGGATGAAAAGCAGAATGTCCAAGCATGGATGAATACCTATCCCCCAGCAGAATCGACCCTCCTACATGCATGGTCAACGAAGGTCAAACTATAGCATGTTGGTGACAAAGGCAGCAACAACAAGCATGCTAAATTGATTTAGTTTTGTTCTCTTTTTGAAATCAGTTTAGGATAGAAACATTTTCAAAAATCACGACATGGTAAAAGCGGCAACAACCACATCATGAATGTACATTCGTTTTCGAAATGTAAGGGTTGTAAAACCATATGTAAAGGCAGTTCTGGATGTTCAGTCAGTTTATCACCATCGTTGTTTCGTTTTGAAAACAAAGTTTTGAATTTAATATCAAGGACATCATTGCAATCACGATCTCTTGCGTTGATTTGATAATTGCGTGATAACAGTCCAGTATACCTCTGGAACGCGGATGGGCCCTGCGTTAACGTGGTATACTGTTGTTTTCTTTCATTTACAGCTTAGGGTATTAAATATGCGCAGTGATTAGAATTGGTTTATGTTTATGATATGCGTATGATTTATGTTTATGATCGTGCTTGAATAAATCATCACTGAGATCGTGAATCGTATCCTGTAAGGGATTCGATCCCTTGTTGTCTTGTAAAGCAATGTCATGAACTCTTATGCTTACGATTTCCATATATTTTTATCTTGTATGAATGTTAATGAATGCTGAGTAATTGCTGAACAGGGGTTTTATGCATGGTGTCTCTGTAAGGGGATTAAAATCTTGGTTTACAATGATACACAATGTTTTAGTTTGATAAATGAATTGAATCTTGGTTTGCAGTGATACACAGCGTTTTAGTTTGATAAATGAATTGAATGACAGTGTTGTAACTAGGTAGATTAGACTTAGCTAATAATCCTTTATGTCTATATACTTTAGACGCATGCCTCTAAGTCTACGTACCCTGGTCAATAATAAATATAGCCTAGTCTAGTACCCTAGACAGGACACTACAGCGCCCATGACCCAACTGTTCCCAACTGTTTCCCAACTAAAAAACTACTTTGGGAGAAGTATAAAAAAACTTCAATGGGAAGGCCTTAAGGAGGGGAGAAAATAGATAATTACTCTGCTGAGATTATCCCCTGATCAAGTTTGAAGATCCCTATGCTTCAAGCACTTCCCCAAGTTCAGGAAGCCGTTGTTTCCTTGAGAGTTGATATTCTTTCACTTGTGGAAGATATCCTTATGTTGGTTATGGAAGGAGCCTTTTGAAGACCGAGACTAGACGGACCTAGAGGACAGTTCCTCTTGGAGCCAAAAGAGGAAGATTCAGGTGAACTCTTTCTATGTTTTGATTATAATTATCTGCAATAAAAGAAACATTGTCTTGTTCCTGATATCAACTTTGTTCATGCATCTTATTGTTATGGTTTATGTATGAATGACTATTTCAATGTATAACTAACCATCTACTTATATGCTATAAAGTTGATTTCACTATAATGCTTTATCTACATGCTGCTTTGTGTCTTTGAATTGGTTGTTTCTCAAGTTCAAAGATTGTGAGGAGTCGCAAAGGGTTTGAACTGTGGTTAGAACTACCCGAACGAAGGACCCCCGGGTATGTACATCCTCGCATAGTTTGCTCGTTTAAGCATTTTGCCTGAGTTATTTGCTTGTTTCTTGTTGTAGGTTACTCCTGCTCTGTTAGGGTTCTGACCCAAAGCCCTAGGGACTTTATCCCTTGATAGAATTGGTGACTCCACTGGGGACAACAATCTTGTTGTTCCTACTTTGGGTTATTTAGTGCCGATCAGGGCTCAACTTTCAGTTTGCTTGTTGTGATTGTATTGTCTGCCCCTATAGGAACTCAGACTTCAAGTTTGATCCTTTTCATGAGGCCTCATTTTTGTTTTTTCTTGTAAACTTCTATATACGCATCTTTGTCAGGGTACAGAAGCGTATACACGCTAGTTTCTTTGAACTGAAGCTGCGTATACATGGGTTTCTTTTGGCTAAAACACGTGTACACAGAGTTGTGTAGAGATACAGTCGCATATACATTTGTTTTGCATGATTTTTTCAAGTCTTTTTATCTGGAAAGATTTGTTTCTTGGCCTGTGTGCTTCTTGGGTGGTTAGTTTCTGTTTTCAGATTTTAGTTTTTCAGTAAGCCTACTGTTTCAAGTTCTCTCCTACTTTGAAGAGTTTTTGGTCTCGGTTTGCTTTACAGTGAGTGTGATCATTTGTGTTTGAACACACAAGGCTTCTTGTAGAGGCTCTTGATTGTTCTGGTTTTCTGGAACAAAAGATTTATTGCAATCTTTATGTCAAAATTCATTTTTATGGTTTACTTGCTTTGCTTCCTGTTATGTTTGTGGCCATTCACTTCTTCTTGCTTTTTGAAAGTTGTTGTTGAAAAATTTGAAAGTGTGCTTTTCCTGATTTCTTGATCAATGTCTCAAACCTCTTTTTGCTGCTTTTGGATCGTTTAGTGCATCTTGAAACACCTATTTTTTTAAGTTTTCATTCATGTTGAATTGATAACTTGCAAAGTTTCCTTATTGTTTGCTTTTCGGTCTTTGAGTCATTGATGGCATTTAGAGTGGTTTCGAAAAGTTATTTTGATTATTTCTTGAAAAATAAAAAGTCTTAAAAAACATTGTTTTTCTTTTCTTTAGCCAAGTTTTTGGTTCCTTTTTCATTTTTTGAAAGTGAATTGTGATCTTTTGTGATATTTCCTTCTTGTTTGGAGAGAATTGTTGCATTCAAAATTTATGTTATCTTCAATACTTAAGTTGGCTTGTTAATCATTATAATTCCTTGCATTTTTAAAGTGATTTAGGATCTTGCATCTTCATTACATCTTGCATTAGGATAGTTTGCATTGTTAAAGCATTAGTAATCTTTTTAGTTTTTGCATGTGTGAAGTGTGTTGCAAGAAAAGAAAAGGAAAATCTTTTGCTTTATAAAAGTTTCGTAGAACCTACATAGAGATCTCTTTTCATCGAAAGAAAAATGATTGCATTCATGTAGTTATTTTTTCTTTGATTTTGGTTGAGTCATACACACATCATTAGTTTCACTCTCATACCCTTGACTTAAAAGAACAACCTTTAAAATTAAGCATTAATTAAAATAAACTATAAATTTTTTATATTGTCATCAAGTACACCAACAAGTTTTAGGTTATTTAGGGCCTTGGATTAGGCGAGAGAAGAGTAAACTCTCCAAGGCCACTCTAAATTGTCAAACATAAAAGTCTGAATAAAGAGTGAAAATCCAATAGCATTAGGAAGACCAAGAAAGCTTCGTGACTGGGAGTTAAGTACAAGATTTTGTGAAGATAAGGACGAGAGCTACCCCCTCTCTTACTTGTCAGATCTTACCTCACGACTGTTCTACCCCTTCTGATACGAGTTGGTTCCTTTAGTTGCCTATCTTAGGGATCTACATAGGTGGCTGTGGAGGGGAATCCTGTGGCACCTGAGGTTGACGTTGCATCACGTTCAATAGTACTTCTGGAGGACACCCTTGTGAAGCTTGGGGGCTTGCACCGGCAAAGGCTGTTCTCTAGAGGTTAGCATAACTACCTCTAATACCTTCGCTGGTAGGCCTGGGTCGTCATTATCCTAGACTATCTTCGAAAGGTCCCTTACTTCACTTTCTTGTATTTTGGTGTTCAGTCCTCATCACCTAGAGCGGAAATACTTGGAAGTTGCTTAATTCTTTGTATCTTTAGGGAATTTATAGTCGAGTGCCCTTTGTTCCTTGTATATAGTTGGCTTTAGGTATTTTTGTCTAGTCACTTTTGGACTTTAGATTCTGAGTAACTAACTTACCACTCCGCCGATCTTGAAAGGATTTTGATCGTTCTTTCGAAAGTTATGGAGTTTCCTCCTCAAGGGAAAAGGTTTTGATTGTGAGTCTATCTTCCTTAAAAAGTCATTTCTACATTCGTGTAAGGGAAGGGTCTACGAATCAGTTAGATATGGCCAATATTCTTGTGGAAACCAACTAAGGTACCCTCCAAAAAGGGGATCCTTGTGCTTTTCCTTTCTTTGGAAACATTGGTACTCCCTTGATGGCCACTTTGAATATTCCTGGATTGAATGTTGGACTACCTGTTTGGCTGTGGTCCACTCCGAATATTCCTGATGTTCTTGAAGCTTCTCAGATGAATGCTTTATTTTAGGGGCATCACATGGATGCTAATTGTTCATATTCTTTCAAAGAGAAATCTAGGATTCATCTTTCTCCTCCTTCTTGTAATAAGAAATCTAAAAATAGGAGAAAGAGGAAGACGAAGAAGAAGAATAATTCTATCCATTCATCTTCAACCTATGCTAGTCATGTTGGAGATGAGCCTTCAGCCGATGCAAGCCATGCTGGGGGCACAAGTCTAGTCATTGCGAGTCATACTAGTAATTCATCATCAACCTCTGCTAGTCATGTTAGAGATGAGCCTTCAGCCGCTGTAAGTCATGCTGGGGGTACAAGTCTAGTCACTATGAGTCATACTAGAAATTCATCATTAACCTCTTCTAGTCATGTTGAAGATGAGCCTTCAGCCTCAGCCAATCATACTGGGGGCATGAGTCTAGTCACTGCGAGTCATACTAGCAAAGAGTCATTGACCTCTGTAAGTCATGTTCAGGACTCTCCACAAACCACTGCAAGTCATGTTCGCGGATTGGAGGTTGATAAGAAACCTGGACGTAGAAGTTTTAAACCTAAGTTCCCTTGTAAGATATGCAAGGGAGGCCATCTTACTCGTATATGCCCTGGTATTCCAGAGGTACAAAGGATATGGTCCGAGTTTGAAAGTTCTTCTACTCCCGGATCTGATATGCTTTCTCATCAATCCCATCAACCATTGGTTGATAATTTGGTAGAGTAGTGCAATCTTTGGCTGATTACACTCCTCTTTTCGGGGGTGAAATGCCTAACAAAAGAGTCTGTTTGATTTCTAGTACAGAGTCTTCTGGTATAGGGGGCATTCCGGTTGCTTCAAATGTTTCCCCTCTAAGTTCTCAGAGTGTCTCCTTTGATTGAGATAGTCTTGTCGAGCCTTGTCTTCCTTCCGCTGCACCTTTCCAAATAAAGGTCAGAGTTAATTCCAAAAACATTTATCGATGTACGGTGGATGAAGGATCCTCTGCAAGTATTATATCCTCTTTGACCTGGAAAGATTTGGGTTCCCCAAAGTTGTTGACAACTCAGAGTTAGTTGTTAGCTTATGATAGAAGGCCTGGTGAATCTGTGGGTGTTCTTCCTCAATTGCCTATTACTTTAGGTGGGAAGACTGTCTTAATTGATATGATGGTGGTTGATAGCCCTTTAGACTTTAATATGCTACTTGGGCGTGAATATGTCTATGCTATGAATGAAATGGTGTCTTCACTCTTTCGAGTGATGTGTTTTCCTCATAAAGGGAATATTGTTACTATTGATTGGCTTACATTTGATAATTAACACCCTAATTCGAATTTGCTGCAGAATACCCCTTGGTTTGTTCCAGGTGTTTAAGTAGACTCTGCCCCGCCACGGGTGAATTATGTGGCATTGAATCCTCAATGTTCAATCGCTTCTGAGAAGGATCCTTTGACCTATTATTCTCCTTCTTGGGACTTAATCCCGACAGTTGACCGAGAGATTCTTCCTATAGGGACATGGGACCCCTTAATTCCCTCTTTTGATCCTTGTAGTTCTCATGATTTCTTAGAACTTGATTTTCCTTCACAGGAGGAACTCTTTAAAGCCATGAGTTTTGACTACCAAAGGAGTCCTTGGCCTGAGCCCTACAAGGGGTTTGTCCAGAAGAACTATTATGCGTAAGACACAAGGTTGCGTGGTTCCTTGTACCATATTGTATATATAAGGTACGCAATCTCAAGTTTTGTATTCTATAACATAAGATTTTATATGAAGTTTATATGTGGGATGTATTGACTTCTTGTCTAGTGTTCCTATTTATGTCTATAGAACTTGGAAGATTTCTCCTTTGGAAATTGTTATGGTTGATCCATTTCGACAGGTATTGGTTCTCAAAATTGGCATATAGGTTAGGTTTTTTCATCTGCATTGTGCACTTATCAGTTTCCTTTCCCATTTTGGCCTTAGGATCGACCCCACCAAGTTATGGTGCGAAACTTTCTCATTGCTTAGAAGTATCATGACTTGTGTGGTAAAGCCTACCTTATCATGGGTGCCCTAGATAGTACCTTGTTGCCACTTGGTACCCATGATGATTTTCTATTCCTAGGCTTGGGAGTCCTCTCTAGTCCCACCATGACTTTTGCGTTGAAGACTCATTCTTCTTTGCTTCTTTGCTTCGTTCTGGCCTTATACCCTAGAGGCTTCTTTGTGTTGAGTTGTACTACTGGAATTTTTACTATTTGCACCTTTTGGCCTTGAGCCGACTTCACTTGGACTCATGTTTAAGCCACTTTTTGACCATGCCTTCTGCAAAAATCAAACTTGCAATCCCTTAGATTCTGCAACTTGACACACCTTCAGACCTGTGGAGGAACATCCCTTTGAGTGTCCTTGACCAGTTTCTCCTCCCTACATTGAGCATAGGAATGTTCCCATCCTAGGAACTAGATCACTTGTTTCACTGAAACTCGTTCTTTCCACTATACTATAACATTCTTTTATTCCTTTTCCAACTTAAAGAAAAAGACAAAAAAATTATATATTCCAAAAAAGAGCGGGAACGGGGCAACATTTCCATTTATTTTTGGCAGCTAGAGTCAGTCATGTCGCCCTTGAACAAAGCACTCAAAAGAAAGTCTCTCCTCCATTTGGGCGGGATTTAGTTTGACTTAGGTACGCCTTAACCTTGTTATTGAGTCAGTTCTCCTCCGATTGGTTATCTCTTCCAATCATATGGAGAGTTCGTTTGTGCCTCCTACATGATGAACTTATACAGGGTCATCATGTGCTGCCACTTGGTCATCATTGAGTTGTGCTTTTGTTCAAGGGAAGTAAGCCTGAGTCGGCCTCTCTGTGGTGTCTCTTGACCTATTTTTCAATCGGCCATCCCTGGTTGTCAGTGTCTTGTCTATCATCACATCATTTATATTGGTCCTTTACTCGTGCCAGTTTGAGAAGGTCTCCATTGACTTCTTGCTAGCGGGTCTTGTCCTTATCGACAATGACATATTATTCTGAGGACAGGCCTAAAGCCACACCCTAGCCCTATTTTCATTATTGTTAGGTCACCTTGTGCTTAGCATCGATTAGTATCATGGGTCTTTGACTGAGTGGTTTCCCTTGTGTTCGACATCAGCTTACATTATCACACATTGGGATTCATGCAGTGCCTTGGCTTCCATTTGAACCTATTGGTGGATTCCTTGTCTCTATGTCAGCTTTCATTATTGGTTGTTTTAGATTGTTTCTATCGTGCGCTAGCTACATCTTGTGTACGTCGGAAACGTGCTTCGGTCGGGTTACTACATCTTTTTCATCCGATTCCTTCCACATTATTGGCCTACGGGTTACACTTGTGCTAGATTGATGAAGGATGCCTTAATGCCTTCCTTCTACCAGATCTTTCCCTATCAACTACGACTCATTGCTTTGGGGCAAAGGTCTAGAGTCCTTTTGGCAGTACCTTGGGGTTTGCAGTCATTAGTGGCAGATCCTTCGCTATCGATAGTGGGAAACCATCATTGTCTCCTTATTGATAGATTCTTATAGGTGTTCGACTTCAGCTCATCTATTCACACTTGTTAGATTGTACTAGGTACCTTGACTCTCATTATCATTATTGGTGAGTAGTCTTGCATTTGTTAATGGTATACATCAATGACCGGTAATCAAATGATTTCTCACATGGTCGACTTCAGATCATTTATTCCCATTGTGTATAAATGTACCACGGCGGTCGGTGAAGACCTCGGGTTGCATCAACATTCTTTGGTTCACTTGTCAGTTGCTCCTGTTGCTACTAGTTGACACCATTCCACATTATATGTTGTAGTCCTTCATAGTGACATCCTACATGCTGGCATCCGAGTTGCGATGTAGTACCATCTTACTCCATCATGTTCATTTCGTACTATTGGGATCAATTTTTGACATCAGTGATCAACTTCATCTTTCAACCACATTGATCATCTTCTTATATGTGATATTTAGACATGTACTTGTTCAATCGTGATCAGATGATCCATTATGTACTTTCAATTCCTTATACTTGTATACATAGTGGATCCGCTTGTACTTGATATGTAGACATGCTTTACTTTCTCTAAGCATGGGTATGCTCGCCTCAGACAGTTGTCTCTTTATGATCTTCTTTTGCTGGCTTGGCAAGCTGAAATCTGGTGAAGTCCTTCCTGATTATTGACAGGTTTCCTTTCCGTATACTTAATACATTTCGGCCATCATGTTCCCTTTATCACCTCATATATTAGGGGGCATCTGTTATAGCTCCAAATACCACCTTATGTATTTGTGATGCTTGGTTTATGGCCTAGGGAAACCCCTCCTTCCAGACTTGGTCCAAATATTCAAAAAACAATGTTTTACTCCCTGTACGTGACTTTTCCTTGTATTAAACACGTGTACACGCAGGTTAGTTTATACCCAACCCGCGTATCTGTCTTAAAACACTTAAAAAAGTTAAATTTCCTTCATTATGGGTGAAGATCATGGGTTTTACCTGTTGATTACCTATTAGTGCCCATGGCCCAACTGTTCCCAACTGTTTCCCAACTAGAAAACGACTTTGGGAGAAGTATAAAAAGAATTCAATGGGAAGGCCTTAAGGAGGGGAGAAAATAGATAATTACTCTGCTGAGATTATCCCCTGATCAATTATGAAGATCCCTATGATTCAAGCACTTCCCCAAGTTTAGGAAACCCTTGTTTCCTTGAGAGTTGATATCCTTTCACTTGTGGGAGATATCCTTGTGTTGGTTATGGAAGGTGCCTTTTAAAGACCGGGACTAGACGAACCTGGAGGATGGTTCCACTTGGAGCCGAAAGAGGAAGACTCAGGGGAACTCTTTCTATGTTTTGATTATAGTTATCTACAATAAAAGAAACACTGTCTTGTTCCTGATATCAGCTTTGTTCATGCATCTGATGTTATTATTATGGTTTATGTATGAATGACAATTTCAATGTATAACTAACCATCTACTTATATGCTATAAAGTTGATTTCACTATAATGATTTATCTATATGCTGTTGTGTGTCTTTGAATTGGTTGTTTTGCAGGTTCAAAGATTGTGAGGAGTCGCAAAGGGTTTGAACCCTGGCTAGAACTACTTGAACGAAGGACCCCCAGGTATGTACATCCTCGCATAGTTTTCTCGTTTAAGAATTTTGCCTCAGTTATTTGCTTGTTTCTTGTTGTAGATTACTCCTGCTCTACTAGGGTTCTGACCCAAAGCCCTAGGGGACTTTATCACTTAACAAAGTGTCTTCCCATTAGGTAAGCTTGCCATTTCTTAAGTGCATGTAGTATTGCCAACATTTCCTTCTCGTAAATAGCTTTATGTAAATAATTTCCTTTGATTGGACAACTTTCGAAAGCAATGGGTCTTTCTTCTTGCATTAAATAGCACCAATTCCATTTCCTGAGGCATCACATTCCACAATAAAGGTTTTTGTGGAGCCTGGCGTAGCTCAGGCCGGTGCTTGGCACATTGCCTCTTTAAGATGTTCAAAGGCTTTTCTTGCTTCTAGAGTCCAAGAAAATGCATCTTTCTTTAGTAATTTTGTTAGAGGTGTTTCTATTCTCCCATAATTCTTAACAAACTTGCGATAATATCCTGTCAACCCGAGAAATTCTCATATATGCTTTATGGATGTGGGGATTTTCCATTCCTTAATGACTTTAATTTTTCTAGGGTATACCTTAAAACCTTCATGAGATACAATATGATCTAGATATTCCACCTCTTGTACTCTGAAGAAAAATTTGGAGGTTTTTGCATATAATTATTTCTCCTCCGATAGTTTGAGCACTCTATCAACATGTTTAACATAATCCTTTCAAGACTTGTTGTAGATTAGTATATAATCAAAAAATACTAACACAAATTTTCTAAGGAAGGGTTTGAAAATGGAATTCATCAAACCTTGAAATGTAGAAAGTGCCTTGGTAAGGCCAAAAGGCATGACCAAAAATTCATAATGACCCTCATGAGTTCTAAATGTTTTCCTTGGAATATCTTCAGTCTTCATTCTGATTTGATGATATCCTCAATGAAGGTCCAACTTGGTGAAGTAAATTGCTCCATGTAATTCATCCAATAATTCATCAATGATAGGAATGGGAAATTTATCTTTAATAGTGAGCTTGTTGAGCTCCCTATAATCCAGACGCATGCACCATGATCTATCCTTCTTGTGCACCAATACTACTAGAGCAGAAAAAAAACTTTGACTAGGTTGAATTATACCAGCCTATAGCATTTTTGCAACCATGTGTTCAATTTCACTCTTTTGGGCATAGGGATATCTGTAAGGCTGATGTTTGGAGGAACACTTCCTGGAATCAAATGAATAGCATGATCATGATCACGTATAGGTGGGAGGCCTTTGGGAGTCTCAAATACCTTGGAATGATTGTCCAACACTTTTTGGAGATCTGGAGAAATAGATGATTTCGACGTGGGAACCTCTAGCGAACATAATTGTGCAATTATGCCATGTTTTTATTTATTTAGAAGCTTTGTCATGCCATTAGAGCTGATTATCTTTCTCAGTTTCCCTACGATACCCCTGAATTCAACTTCCTTTCCTTCTGAAAAAAAATTTCAAGAAAAGTTCTTGAAAATTAAAAGCTGTCGTACCCAAAGATTGTAGCCGTTGGACTCCTAGTACAACATCAGCACCACCCATTGGAATGGAAAGCATTGGACTATTAAACACATATTCTCCCATGGATAGCTTGATATTATGGCACTTTCTAGAGCAATTTATGGTTCTTCCATTTGCAACCATCACTTGACACTCTTGTGCTGGATATAGGAAGAAATTTAATTCCTTCGCTATCTTACAATGAATAAAATTATGGGTACTGCCCAAATCAATCAACAATATTACATTTTTCTTCTTGATATGTCCTTCTATCTTGATAGTTTGAGGAGTGGTTATTCTAGCCAATGCATTACAAGATATGATTGGATTCATTTCTTCTTTCTCTAGGCTTTATTTCTGGTGTGTATCCTCTTGTTTTGATGTTTCTTGTTACTTTTCTTCTTCCTCTTCACAATCAATGTGAAATAATTTCTCCTCAGCACACTTATGACCTTTAGTGTATTTGCTATCAAAAATGTAAAAAATCACTTTTTCTCTTTTTTCTTCCAATTTTTGTGGTACCAACCTTGTAGGTTGTGGAAGGCTAGGAGCAACAACACTTCCATCTTTATAGTTGTGATTAGTAGGCTTCCTTGTTGCCATAATTTTGCTTTCAATTTTTCTTGCCAACCTGAATGCCTTCTCCAATGAGTTGGGTTCCCAAAGGCGAACCTCATGTTGGATGTTATCATTTAATGTGCTATGAACACATCAATCCTATGCTAATCTACAATATATTTTACCCTTAGATTCAATTTTTGGAAGTCCTCAATGTGCTCCACCATTAAACCTTTTTGTTTGAGATTTATCAATTGGCTACAAAAGGTGTTGCTTTTTGTATCCTCATAATGTGTTATAATTTCTTCTATAAAAATTTCTCAAGTGACAATTTGTTTACGAGGGAAAAGCCATCGATACCATACAAACTGATTGGGTTCCAAATATAAAGTTGCAATGCGTACCTTTTGTGTGTTTTTCACATTATGGAGATTGAAATATTGCTCCATCTGTAGTATCCATGTTACGGGATCCTTGCCATCAAAATTCCTCATATCGATCTTTAGAACATGGTTGGTCTTTAATCTAATGCTAGAGTCTATGAAATCATGACTAACATTTCTTTTGTTTTCATCATGAGTTTCCTCTACTACCTTTTCACCATTAGGAGGAATTTCTTGTAGCAACTTTGCCAAACCTCCTTTCAAACCTTCCATGTATTTCTTCAAATCTTCAATGTTTACTTCTAAACCATCCATATTAGCTTCCACACCATCCATGTTAGCTTCCACGCCATTATTTAAACCATCCATCTTAGCTTCAACACTTTTCTTTAAACTATCCATCTTAGCTTTTGTTACTTTTTGTGAGAGTGAAATTTATTGCCCTTGGTCTCGTAATTTTGATATATCATGTTGTATTTCTTCCTCTTCTTCATGAGTCATGTTAGAAATTTCAGGTTGCTTACTAGTTGTTTCCATTTTCTTTCTTCATGGCATCAATTAATTATAATTATTCTTCATTATGTCCTTTCAATTCCTTCAAACTAATTTTTCAAACCAAACTTATATAAAATTTTAAAAAGATTACACACATTTAGTGGATTTGTAGAAGCTCGATATTGTATCTGTTTTATCTCTGCAATTTCGAATCTCCAAGGTCTTAAATTTATTCTTGTGGTAGCCCTCTGAATCCTCATTCCAAACCTACAAGTCTGATTACAATTGGATTCTCCAAGAAAGAGTTACTCCAAATCTCCCATGATGACTTGATTGTAGACTAGTTCAGTAGAGAAAACTTGTACGAAGTGCCACATGTCACTGTTTCGACCTTCAGAAATCAAACCGATACACAGAAAGATAAATTTTGTCCTCTTTATATACCTTTTTACAAAATTTAAATCTGATTCTCAGAGAGAAATTTATGATGATTTACCCTAGGTCACCTGCTTGAGATATAATTTAGGATCCTGCAAAAACCCTAACTTCCTTGGATCATATCTCATAATGTGACGTTGGACCATGGTAGACAATGATTGAATTTACAAAACATGGTTGACCATGATTGGCCATGGTTGACCATGATTGATGTTATAAACCCAACGAAATAATAAAACCTAGGTATTAATACTAAAAACCCATGTGATTATAAACCTAAGGAAATAATATTGAACCCTAGGAATATGAACCCTTAGATTAATAAACCCAAGAGATAAAAATTATAAACCCAAGGAATATAAACCCTAAGATAAATATTATAAACCATAAAATAAACATGGTTGACCATGGTTGATTTCCACATTGAGATAATCGTTGTCACAATAAGACGTTGGACCATGGTTGATGATGCTTGACTGTGATTGATTTTCATATCGAAACAATGTTTGTCACAATGTGACATAGGACCATGGTTGACCATGATTGATTTTGTTATTGAGATAATTGTTATGTTAATAAAAATATATTAAAATTATAAACCCAAGTGATTGATATTATAAACCCAATGGAATAATATTAGACCCAAGGGATTATTATTATAAACCCAAGGTATATAAAACATAAGGTAAATATTATAAACCATAAAATAAACATGGTTGACAAAGGTTGATTTTCATCTTGAGACAATCCTTGTCACAATGCACCGTTGGACCATGCTTGACCATGATTGGTTTTCATATAAACAATGTTTGTCCCAATGCAATGTTGGAGCATGGTTGCCCATGGTTGATTTTCATATTCAAACATTAATTTTCACAATGTGATGTTGGAACATGGTTGACCAGGAATGATTTTATAGAACATGGTTGACCATGATTCACCATGGTTGATTTCCATATTGAGACAATCCTTATCACAATGCGACATTGGACCATGGTTCACGATGCTTGACAATGATTGATTTTGATATCGAGACAATATTTGTCACAATGCAACATTGGACCATGGTTGACCATTTTTTATTTTCATATTATGACAATATTTGTCACAATGCGATAATTGACCATCGTTGACCATGATTGACCATGGTTGGTTATGATTGACCATGATTGACCATGATTGACCATGATTGACCATGATTGATATTATAAATCCAATGGAATAATAAACCCAAGGGATTGATATTATAAACCCAAGGGAATAATAAACCCAAAGGATTAATACTAAAACCATCTTTGTCAAAATAACCATGGTTGATTTTCATATTGACACAATATTTGTCAAAGTTCGGTGTTGGACCATGATTCATAATGATTGATTCTATAAAGCATGGTTGAGCATGGTTGAGCAAGATTGGTAGTATAAACCCAAGGGATTAATACTAAAACTCTAAGGGATTATGAACTCAAGGGAATAATATTGGACCCAAGGCATTAATAATATAAAACCAAGGTATACAAAACCTAAGATAAATACTATAAACCCTTAAATAAACATGGTTGACCATGCTTGATTTTCATATTGAGACAATCATTGTCACAATGAGACATTGGAGCATGGTTAATCATGATTGACCATGATTGATTTTCATATCGAGACAATCTTTGTCACAATGCGACATTGGACCACGATTGATTTTCATATTGAGACAATCTTTGTCACAATGCGACATTGGACCATGATTGACCATGGTTTACCATGATTGATATTATAAACCCAAGGGATTAAAACTAAAAATCATAGGGATTATAAATCCAAGGAAATAAAACCCATGGGAATAATATAAACCAAAGTTATATGAAACCTAAAATAAATATTATAAACCTTTAAATAAACATGGTTGACCATCATTGATTTTCATATTGATACAATCTTTGTCACAATGTGACGTTGGATCATGCTCGACCATGGTTGAACCCTTAGATTAATAAACCCAAGGAATTGATATTATAAACCCAAGGGAATAATATACCCAAGGGATTAATACTAAAACCCCAGGAGATTATGAACCTAAGAGAATAATATTAAACCTAAGCGATCAATCATATGAAATGAAGGTATAAACCCTAAGATAAATATTATAAACCCTAAAATAAACATGGTTGACCATGGTTGATTTTCATATTGAGATAATCCTTCTTACAATGAGACATTGGAGCATGGTTGACTATGCTTGATAATGATTGATTTTCATATCGAGACAATCTTTGTCATAATGAGACGTTGGACCATAGTTGACCATGGTTGATTTTCATATTGAGACAATCTTTGCCACAATGCGACATTGAACCATAGTTGACCATGATCAAGAGAAATTTAGTGTTAAGAGAAATCTCAATCTTTGATTTGTTAACTACTATTAAGAATATTTTATAATATTTCATAAAGTTTAAATTCCTACTATCCACCTTTAGTTATTGATAAATATATTCAAATATTGGAAATTGAATTATAAAATAAATGAACATAATGAAGTAAATATTTCATGAATATACAATAAACATTAAGTTTATTTTACTTTGTATAATTATTAAATTGAAAATCAATTTTAAAAACTAGACTATAAAATAAACAAATGTAGCAGGGAAATATTTTATTAATATTCAATAAAGATTAAATCACTTTCACCCATTAATTAACTTAATTAAAATCAATTGACGAAAGCTTAATTATAAAATAACAAATTTTTAGTTAAACTATTTAAATTATATTTCTTAATATAATAACAAACATTCAAAATATTATTAATTTAAATAAGTTATTATTAATATCAGTTAATTATATAGAGTTTTTTATCGAATATACAATTTAAAAATACCTAATTTAAATACTTATTCTATAAATAACCATAATACCAAAATATAAATTTATATTCAAATTTAAACTAAATTTTTTTGAAGGCACTAAACTATTCTAAAATAAGCCGGCAACACAAAATAGTAAATTGTAATATTCAAAATTTAACTACATTGTTTTTAAAGGCACCAAACTTTTTATATAATAGAAAACTAAGAAAATAATGTTACGTATTAAATTTATTAATATAATTTAAATTAATAAAAATTTCATAAACATAAAGTTTTGAAATAAGATTTTTAATTTGTGTTGGAGATCAGATGCACAGCTTAATCAAACAAAATAACACAACAGAAAAATCAAGCACATAAGACACAACTTTTAACGTGGTTCACCCAACCAATTTGGGCTACATCCACACAACATAGGCATCGACAATTTATTAATCAAAACAGGAGATTACATAATGAAAACCTCACAAAACTCTCACCCTCATTGCAAACAATCCGAATGATTGCTTGTTATATAGCAAAGAGGATCTAACTGCCTCATATAATTTAAATTAATAAAAATTACATAAACATAAAGTTTTGAAATAAGATTTTTAATTTGTGTTGGAGATCAGATGCACAGCTTAATCAAACAAAATAACACAACAGAAAAATCAAGCACATAAGACACAGCTTTTAACGTGGTTCACCCAACCAATTTGGGCTACGTCCACACAACATAGGCATCGACAATTTATTAATCAAAACAGGAGATTACATAATGAAAACCTCACAAAACTCTCACCCTCATTGCAAACAATCCGAATGATTGCCTGTTATATAGCAAAGAGGATCTAACTGCCTCATAAATCCTCTCAACTCAAATTTAGGATGCATTAACTCCCTCCCAACAAACTGGAGTTAATCTA
>APFE031213816.1:263607-296672 GCA_000404065.3 Pinus taeda
CATTCGCAAACCGTACAACTGTCGCTTCAGGAGAATCCTATTGGTTAAGGATTTGGTCATGTACAGTTTCTCCAATTTCGTCCACAAACCAGCAGCTGTTGTCTCTGACACAATATTAAACAGGACATCATCAGCTAGACACAGTCGAATAGCACTAATCGCTCTTTCATCCATCTCGGCCCACTCACTATCTGTGATGTTGTAAGGCTATTTACACTTTCCCAATAGAGCCTTTGCCACGCCATGTTGGACAAGCAAATCATGCATCTTCACCTTCCAGATCTCAAAATTATTCTTGCTATTAAACTTCTCAATTTCAAACCGGGCACTTTGAGTTTTCGCCATCTTATATCAACCAAAAAACACAATAATCTCCAAAAAACCAACTTTAAATAAATGAAGTTTGTGTTTAACAAATGCCTTTGCCTTTAAAACAAACAAATATCTGCCCTTTGTACTTTACATTCAAACTTCTGCCATATGCACTTATATGCCTTTTTAAAAAAAAAATTCCTTTTACTTGTGCAAATTCCGCCCCACAAAAAAAAAACATACACTTGCCTTCGCCTTCTATTTGAACTGTCTTTATTCTATTTGCCTTTATTTAACTGTTTAAACAACCAGCAAATATATAATGCCGTCGTTATGAACCCAACCAGAAGGATCCAGGTCATTTGCGTAGGCAACAAGGCATGGCATTCCGTAGTGCACACTAACATGAAAAACGGTATGAGGTTGTTTGCAAACGATTCTTGCCACCGTCAGTTTCATATATCCGTAAGCAAAGTTCAGGCTAACAAAGACAGTATTCTGATACCTAGAATCACTACGTTGGTTCCATATGTTATAAAATTTATGTAGCTCCACGCTTTAGGTTTCAAGGGGCAGAGTTACCACTCCAATTGCTTGAGTTGAATCCGTACTGGTCTAGTCTATGACTATATGCATGGCACTGTTAGATTCGATGACTTCATCAATTACAACGCCTACTGAAATTTTGTTCTCGCTATGGAGATTCAGACAGCGCCTACAGACAGGACACGAAGAATGCGAGAAAATCCATTGATTTTCAAAGCACAAACGTTGATTTGGTTGATTTTAAAAACACAAAAGTTGATTTTCACCCTTCAAATACAGATCTGCACTCAAATCATGACATAACAATAACAGCTATACGCACCAACATGCGCAGTTACCTCCACCAGCGAAATCAACTTGCAGGCGGTCTCCACCCTTCAGGCAGCACACAGGCTGTCTCCACGCAGGTAATATCCCTCATGCACCAGCGATGAATATCCCAACAGTACGCAACAACATGCAAGTTTTGTGCCACTCCTCCACGCAACAACACCACCAGATCGGTTCTCAAATCCACGCAGCAGTCTTTAATCCACCACGCACGCACGCACAAAACCTTCTCAGCACCAGTGCCTCCACGCCTTAGCGCTCCACCTCCAGCAGTGCCTCTCCTCCAACGCGCTCTAATACCACTTGTTGGAGATCAGATGCACAGCTTAATCAAACAAAATAACACAGCAGAAAAATCAAGCACATAAGACATAGCTTTTAACGTGGTTCACCCAACCAATCTGGGCTACGTCCACACAACATAGGCATCGGCAATTTATTAATCAAAACAGGAGATTACATAATGAAAACCTCACAAAACTCTCACCCTCATTGCAAACAATCTGAATGATTGCTTGTTATATAGCGAAGAGGATCTAACTGCCTGATAAATCCTCTCAACTCAAATTTAGGATGCATTAACTCCCTCCCAACAAACTGGAGTTAATCTAGCAACAAAATTTCTATTGTTGTCACCTACAGAGATTTTTGCCTATCTTACTTCAAACATAAAATCTCAACAATTTGAAAAAAAAAATCAAAATAAAATATTACAAAATACCAGAAAATATGTTAGAAAACATCCAATCTAATTAATAAGCAGTCTCGCATATTCGCACGTCCCCAAATTAATTCCGATTTTTAGATATGCTTGAGTTATGATACCATGAAAGTACCATTTTCTAATCGCACCAATTTGCCGTCATTAACAAAATTAATATTCATATGAAGACATTTAACGTATTCTTATTTCGATAAAACCATATTTACATTCTTGTAAAATTAAATATTAAAATAAAGATGATCCTATTGTTCATATTTTAGAGTATAAAATGTCGAAAATTATTATCTAAATACATCAACCCAATACCACCTAGTATGATTCTAAATACCTTTAACGAAAACTAAAAATAAAGTACAATTTTCAAATCATCCCTAGCTAGAAGAATACTTGAGTAGGTCATGAATTTTTTATTTTGGGATTTAATTTGGTGATGATTAAACTATTCTAAAGAACACTATTAGGTAATGCCACGAAAATATACATGAAATTTGGAAAAGCAAGGGGCCTAGAATTTTAAGTGTACAAGGTGAAAATTGTGGGTGGTGTTGTAGCTGCTACAATAGATAAGTTCAAACTCTAGTCAAAACCACCTATACACTTAGGTTAGGTTGGCATAAAAAATTCATGTTTTGTTAAATCATTGGGTATTAATTCCATAGGTTACATTGAACAATAATGATAATACCAAAAATATTATTACTTTTAAATTTAAAGAGAAATTATGGTGTGGTAAAGCATTAGAGGATGAAAGAAAATTAATATATTATAAAGAGGTAGCCAACCCTATTGTAAAAATATCAAATGTATCTATATGTTTTGACAAGGGTAAATACAAAATTTAATATGGCTAAAATAAGAAAAAACTAGCATTAGCTCCATTTTGAAAGGGAGTATGGGATGATTTCTAAAATGGCATGGGTTGAAAGAATTTATCATATTTCAAATGCTAAATGAATTGAAAATAAAAAGAACTTTCTCTTCAAATATCGTAGTTACATATACAGTAAATCACAATTTCAAAATATTTGTTATAATACCAATCTTCTTATCATTTTTACTCATTAAAATTATAAAAAATATTTGTTAATTAAAAAACACGTTTATAAATTCATACCCCTCCCTATTGCTCCCCCGATTTGGGTAACCCACTTTGTTTCAAGACAACTTACTGCCATGAAATGAATGGATAAATAAACTCTTTTGAGATGTGTTGGAAATGTGTCAATATGAAAGCTTAATGGCCCATGACGTATAATTATGTGAATGAAATTGTAAATGAGGAAATAAAATTGATGAAATATATTAGAAATGTATAAAGTTGAAGGTTGAATATTTCAATTTATATTGGAAAATATTTCTCTATAGTCACTAAAAACAACCCATTTTTCTTTGATAATAAAATTTTATTTTATTGGGGGAGGAAGGATCGGGAGGGGTGTTGTATAACGCGAATGGATAAATAGAGAAGAAGTTTGCATGGGGATTGGGAATAGCCTCGAAAAACCACGCCGAAGCATTAGGCCTTTGGAAAGGGCTAAAGGTTGCTTCTACAAAGGGACTACATAAAATAAGTTTAATTGGAGACTCAATGCTCATCATACAATGATGTATCAAATTAAGAAAACAAAAGGAAGAAAACCTTCCCCCTATATTCCAGTGAATAAGGATTCTCCTAAATATATTTGTTTCCTATGACATTTATCATGTCAAAATGGAAAATAATAAGTCAACTAATGAACAGGCTAATAGGGGAGTCAATCTAGAACAAGGGATGGTGGTGGTGGACCAAGGGAAAGAAACCTTATGTTATATCCCATGAAAGTTGAAAACCAAAGATAGAATTCTCCTAAGGAGTCAAATGAACTGGAATTAATTTCTGACAATCCACTCATACACCTTATTCAATTGAAAGCATGAAAAGTTTTTCTCGCGTGGCAGGATAATCTGCAGGATCATCATATCATCAAATGGGAGAAGTAGGGAATTAAGTCCATGACAAAGGACATGTGGATGGGATTGGAATCAACATTTAATAACCACTCCAATGAATGGAGAGAGAATATCTTAATCAAATAGTGGCAATTATTCTCAAGAAAATTTGTGGGTGAGATGACAACATTAGGAATGGAATTTCACACTGAATGTGTTCAGATACAGGGTGTTCTCTTTCAATGTAAAGGGATGTCTACAACATATGGTAAGGAATAGATTGGTAATATAATGAGTCTTATACAACATTTAAACATGAAAATGATTTGAATCTAGGGAAGGTTAGCTCTCAAAATGGAAACATCCAGAACAAAAGGCAGTGGTGCTCTCTCAGAGGAACATATGGCTTTGTTCAAGGAGGAAATAACAACATTGGTGGAAAAAAGCAGGGAACAAATTATACAAGAAGCTCACTCTCAATTTGTAGTGGTGACCTGTCAAATAACTGTAATTCGGGAGGATGTCGAGCATCTACATAATTCCGTGGATTTGCTGACCACTAAATTGATTAAAATGAACCTTAAAGTGGACAATTTGGAAGTTATGGTGGAAATAACAACGATTGATGCTCTAAAGGAAGTCTTTGAGCTAGAAGATGCAATTTCGTCTAGTGTTCATCCTGACAGGGAAGTAGAAGAAAATAATAGTTAGGAAGCAATGATTCCCACTATGGAGGTCAGCAAACAAATGGATCAGGAAGCAAGTCCTTATGAGGAGATGGAGGGAAGCAACTTTTTATATTTCCATATGTAATGTTTTTTTGTTTTGTTAAAATCTGTAGTGTACTTTGGAAAATTTATAGATTGAGTGTAGTAAGGAGAATACCAATGAACAAACATGGTAGCTATATCACTTATTTTGAACTGTTTTAGGAAAGACTTGAAATAGAGAAATCTATGAATGTAAAGGACTTGGTCTGATTATAGTTTGATAAATATAAAGCTACTTGTTACTTAAAATAAAATTATTTAAGAGACATAAGTCGAAAAGAATATTACTGACCAGAGAACTAATACTGTATTAGCAAAAAAAGAAAAATAGAAAAGATGATAAATGATTGAAAAGGAGAACATTTACAAGTCCTTAGCAGTGTTTGTTAAAAATAATTTTATATATACATTTAGTGTAAAGTGGTTTTCGTGATGATAATAGATATGTTAAGAAAAGGGTCCAATTATTATGGTTTTGATGATTGATGAGGCAACTTTCAATTTGATACTTTTAAGAAATTTCCATTCATGACAATGGAAGTAAGAGGAGTAGGAGACCGCCAATGCCGAGCTCTTCTGTCGACCCCACACATGACCACACGACACTAGGAATTTTACAAACAAGAATCTCAGTGGCGACTGCTTAATGACATGAAACTCGTCATCGATTTTGATTGCATTTTTTGGAGTTAAAATCCTTCTTGTGACCGTTTACATACAAATTTCTAACCCAATGATAAAGTAAATCCTCTCATTTGTTTAAACTAATTCCACGTAAGCTAGATTGAAGGCATTTTTAATAATATATTTCATTCCTAATGTTGTCCCAATCCCTTTTAGAATATGCAAATGATGAAGTAGCATATAAGGCCACCTATAGCCCTAGATGTTACATCCTCTCCCAAATAGTTGACGAGGTAGCATCAGGGTTGGAATTTCAAAATAGACTCACCCATCAAATTTGATAGTTTTCACACTTCCCCTTCCCATATTCACAGTTTAAAGGAAAAATATTAATAGTTTTGTAAATGGTATTTAACGAGAAAATCACTCGGTGACGCGTAATTTTCCCATCAAATTCCATCCATGGGAAGCATATAAATGTAGCCTGGCTTTAAACAACATCATGAAAGTAAATCCTTTTGGCCAGATTTATGTACTAGGCTATGAAGCATTCAATGCTACACAACTAGTGGTAAACAAATTATTGGAAAATGCTACAATGGGTGGTATATACGTTATTAGATGATGTACAACATACTAGTAGCCACATAATGATACAAAGACAGGTTGATAGCAAAACCTTTATATCATAACATGAAATATATCTCAATTCGAAGGAATATATATATATGAAAGAAAGAAAGGAGGGACTCAAAGGACTTTCACTTCACAGTAATGGCAAGAGGAGTCCATGTCCCAATCCCACGAAGAACAAGACAAGAGTGGAACAAGACGACAATCGAGAGGCAATAATTTGGGCATCTGTGATAGACATAATTTTATCTATGATCGACTACATGATACCATGAACACGAATTTATTCATCATATTCACCATTGACTTTGCTTTTCCAGTAGTGAAAATCCTTTATATGATGTTTTTGAAGTAATGACAAACATTGCTTGACTTTTCGAAGTGTCGTATGAATTCTTTCCAAAAAATTTCAATAGAATCACAACCTTTCCTGATCAGTGGTGAGGTGAGACTAATATGAGTGTACTACGATTTAACTACATCTTCACCTATATTATTGAATGAGTCTTGTATTATGGTTCAACGATTGATTATTTCCAGCCATATACTCGAATACACATTGCACAACATAAATACAATGGAATTAAATTTTGTATAGATGAGCTTCCTAACTAATTTAACACTTCTAACAATTTTTAGAGAGTATTTTACAACCGAAGCATACAAACCATACAATTTTTTACAATAGTATATTACAAGTCAATAGTCATGACATACAACACAAATCATGCAACAATACCTCACAGGGTCATAAATTGATTGAGATGGTGCACATCCAACAAACCAACTCATATTGTTTTACTCATTTGTTTTCCATAAGCCATACTCCTTGTGCCACACAACCATTAGATTCTGTTAGTTTTTATGTCTATAGGCATGGTTAATTTCAGAACAAAGCTTCCACAATTTGCATTTAAAAATAAAAATAAAATGTATGGATGGTATAAATTAAGTAATGCAAGAATATTCTTACACAATATGATCAATGAAATCAAAGATTTCTAAGTTGTTTTTCCATTTCAAAATTTATGCAGTGTGTTTATTACCTCCAACATGTCCTCACGTTACAAATTCTCATCATTGCATGAAATAAATGACTATTAAATTAAATGGAAGATAAGTGTTTTAATGGCTATCGATGTTTATCATCCATTTAATTTATATGGATGTGCTAATATATATGCACTCACCTCTCTACATGAGTAGTGCCATATAAATTGTGGAAAAAGCCCATTGTTCGAACTCCCCTTCACATGCATTGGTTAAATTGGGTTGCCTTGTCTGTGTCGTCTACCTATATGTGTGTGTCCTTCGCCAAGCATTCTTCATCCATATAACATCATACTAAAGAAAAATGTTGTGCCATCATGCTACACTTGTGCACATCATCCCCAAAATTTCCAAATGAGCAATACCAGTCATGCCCTGATCTTAGTCCATCAGTTGAGATGTCGTGTTTCGTTTCATTTTGTGAAATCACGTGCCTGAGCATGATACCAAGAGTCTTACATCCTCTGCTACCCCAATCCATTGTTGTCCTTAACAATCATGGTGCATGCAGTCCATGGCGCTTCTCAAATTCACAAATACTATGCCCTTGACGCCATAATGTTTCATGAGACTATATCCTTCTAATAGACAAAATACTCATCAATTCATAAATTTTTCCACTAGATAATTGGTCACAACCAATCTAATGAAATTATACTTAAAATATAAAATCTACACTATGAGCATTAAATTATCCTTAGATTTCTAGATTCATTAATTATTGTGATATGCTTATGCATGCAATAGATGAAATATGTAGAAGACAGAGAACAACAAAATAAAACTTAAAAACCAAAATTGACACAAGATAAACCCTTTCAAGGGAAAATGAAGCGAGAATGAGAAGTTTCTTTTCTTTCTTTCTCTAAACTAAAAATGGATGTAAGTTCAAATAAGGGAGAGTCATGGTCCATGGGCCATAGTTCACAAACCCTTTCTATTTTCTTATCCTCTCTTGGTTACTGTACTCATATATGGAACAAAATGGACTCCAATATAATGGAACATGTTTTCCTCCTATTGGCTTGGTTATAACACAACACGATAGCCTCTTAGTGGTTAAGTTTCAATTCTTCAACTCTTAACTAGACTTACAATATTAACTTTTCTAGAGTATTATTCATCATGATCATATGTCTAACCAATTTCCATGAATAATCAGGGTTGACGTGGCATCCTCTTAAATCATGGTGGTCAAAATAGTAATTACAAATTCAGAGTGGAATAACTTTTGCATATGGACTCTGATTAAGGTGATTCCTGCATTGTTGGAAATATATATGTGTGTAAAATAGCGTTAGAGGGTCTTCTGCATAAGAGGATAATGTTTACCCCCAAAAAATTCCATTTGATGCCTCAACATGCGTCTGGAAGCTTTTAGATCCTAATTTTCCAAGCTAGGACCCATTGGTAAAAATGGTCATGTGAGTTGATTCCTCCACTTTTTCTACTCTAAAAGCATGAACATGGATGAGAAATAGTAATAATATAATCTGGATCACTAATGCCACTAGTTATTTCCAGAAAAAAAAATAAATAAATAAAAAATAAATAAAAATAAAAAATAAAAAAATCATGTACACTGATATCCCCTCAACCACCAACTTAGGTCCATCAAGAATCTTTGTATGGGCATATGATGGCTCAAGTCACCTTGTGTCATCCATGTCTATCCAACATGGTTTAGGTTGAATGATGTGAAATACAAGACGATGATCATTCACTTGAAAGAACAACTCTAACTAATTAATGACATCTATGATCCTCTCAAGTACTCTAAATAAAATGTCAATCTCAACATCAATTATGGAGCCATCCTAGTCAATTTCTTGAACTAATATATACCTTGCGTAATGTTGACCTAACCTTTCATGTTGAAATTTTGTTTCATGTCTCACGATCTTCCCACTACTCCATCCTATCATTCGCACTATTCAAATTAATGTTATCCATTTCCAACCTATCGAGCCAAGAAGTAATGTCTTTGCTAAATCATTCAGGATTAATTCTGTAGGTCACTTTGTAGAGTAATGATAAGATAAAAAATATTGTTACACCTCATTTAAGGAAAAATTATGGTGTGGTAAGGAATTAGATGATAAAATAAAATTAATATAGTATAAAGAGGCAACCAACCCTAATGTAACATATCAAATGTTTCTCTATGTTTTGATAATCATGAAGAATAAATTTAACATTGCTAGAATAAGAAAAATAATAGTGTTAGCTTTGTATTAAAACAAGGTGTTGGATGATTTCCAAAATAGCTTGGGTCGAAATAATTTTTCATGTTTTTACCATTAAGTGAATTAAAAATGAAAATATTTTTCTCTTAAAATATCATTCATACATATATTAAATCACAATTTCAAAAAAAAATATTATAATACCAAAATTCGTAATAATTCTATCATAAACCAAATTTAGCTAGACATATTCCTATGTTTTTTTTCTATGTATACAATGGTTTGATAACTAATTTTTCCCTCGGTGGTTAAGTAACTAAACTTTCCATTCATTATGGGTGAACACCTTTAGAGAATAATTTGGGTGCCTATGCTATGAGAATGAAATCATTGTGGTAATGGATACCATGGCCTATTGACTCTAGTTCTTAGTTTTACGCATCAATGAAATATTTATAAATGTTGGTATGAAATTAACCTTGAGAAGAATTACCCTTAATTACAAAGTATTTAGCTTTAACATATACCAAGCATATAATTTAATTGTTCACACACTCTATGCTTCATACTAAGAACACATCTACTTGGATGATGTAAATCCATTGTGTCTTGTTGTTGGTATGCTTATCGATGGCAAGCATGATTTCCTTTGCGTTTAAATCAATTCATAACCATTAATGTATTATACATAAGGGACCTTAGTTCTTTGTGAGAGCGATAAAATTATTATACTCCTTAAATGAAGTCTTCAACTATGATTAATACTTATAAAATGAATTGATTGATTACGCATAATCCCATTGTCATATTAAATATAGACTTTGGGTTCAATGGCAGTGCCCTCTTGTAAATTTGTACTCGAATCTAGGGTTGCCAAGTTCCCCACCATCGCATGCTCACCTTGTGATTGACCTAACTGAATCAATGGATGGTCAAGATGATGTTAAGAAAATCAAGGGGTATAATTCAATAGTCTTAACCCTAAATTTCTTCCTATTAACAATTCATTTTCATTTCTATGTTCTGCCATTGCTTGGCATTGGTGTTGTCACTACGCCTCTATTCCACATGTATTTTCCCTCATTTGGCACATGGAAATTTCACAGAGGCAATGAGGCATGGCACCCTTTTGTTAACACTATAGTTGTCCTTCATAAAAATTACACGTAATATTTAAAATGCTTCGCTAGTGTTCTTATGAGAGTTACGAGTTTCAGTCTCTGAAATATTTTTTATTTTTATTTTTCTTGACAAAACCCTCTTCTATATGTGGATTTCATGGTCTTCCTTACATTGGCGGTCTGATTGTTTCCCTCCCACAGTGACTTGTACCGGGGATCTCGCCATCCCCCCCGGGTAATATCTCACCATTGTATTTTCCCTTCAACATATTGTGTCCTGCCATTTCAAAACTACCCCTGATGTCGTCAACATTTTTTCCTTTCTTTTAAGAAGCAATGACAATATACAATATTGATCTGGCAGTCCAGGGTTTGAATACCATATGGGGTAATACTATAGGTATGACTTAGAAATATTAACATTAGTTCCACTGAAAATGTTTTTGCTCCCTTTGTAACTATACTGCAAGTCTTGCCTCCTAGAAGAATGGTACTCACTCCTCTTACTTTTCCTTTGCCTATAGGTATGAGGATGTCGTTATTAGTGTTTTCTTTTATGAAGTCAAGAGCTAAGGTCATCGCTCTAAAATTTGGCTCACTATGACTTTTAGGTCAGTCATAAATCGAGCTTCCACAAGTTATTTGGTGTGAAGGCCCATTTTTTTGTAAAATGGTTCACTTTACAATCCTTTTGAGACTGATTAGGTGATGAATCATTGTTATGTTGGAAATTTCTTTTTCGTTATCACTATTACTGGTCGCAAGGGTTAATTTTTATTTTATTAGATGCTAAATATTATTTTCACCCTTAGTCTCCATACCAAGAGTTTATGACAATGTAAAGTGTATCTCATGCACAGACATGATGGCTGCCCTTAGGGATTTTTCTTTCTCAATACTAGAGTTTTGTTGTCATTCCCATATGGTTATGTTTCAAAATGGCTATAACCCATCTTAGGGTATCGCAATTTTGTTGTTTTCTTCTTTTAAGTATGGTATAGAATGACTTACCATCTAAGTTCTCATCCTAGTGCTAAGAAGGGAATTTCTTTTTTCGATGCTGAACAAAATGGCATGGTTCTGCATAACTCATGTTTCTAGTGTCTTTCGAAAATCAATGTTTTCTCCACTATCTAGTTTTTTCCACTCAATTTATGGATGTTGTTAAGTTAATAACATGTATTGATTGTTATTATTTTTCTATGATCATCGTAGTTCTGATATCATGGGATAATGAAATTATAGTAACGAACTGCATTTAAAATATTTCTATTGTAAATGTAAAATGTTTAAATAAAGTTTATTCAGAGTTGCATGTACCCCAATCTAGTGAGATCCTTAAACTGTGTTTTTGTTTTCTTTTGATATCCAGAAATTTCTCTGGCTACAGTACTCTTAACATTAGAGAAACTTTGAGTTAACTTCGCCCATAAATCTAGTGCATTCATAATTTTTTTTGTAATCACCTAACTGTAGCTTCATCAGGGAACCAATTCCTTCTCCAGTACCTCTAGACCCCTACTCAACTTGAGTACCTCGTATTTTCCTAATTTGTTTGTGTATTAATTCTACCTTGTAAGGAGATAATCCTAAAGGAAAGTCTACATCTAATTTTCCTAATGATATAATAGCTGCTCGTTCAGTAGAAGATTTATTCACTTCTGTTTCGCTCAGGTGGTAGAAGTTTCGGCCCTCTGAGAACATTTAGACTTCACTTTCCTAACATACATAACTTTTAGTATCACAACTACCTTGCGAATTCATAATTAAGGAATTTCCTATAAACTTGAAGTATTAGTAAATTAGCGATCATCATCATGTCATTATCCTCTTATATATATATATATATATATTTGCTAAGTTGGAAACAATTTATAGTATAAAATACCATATAATGATATTTAGGCAACAATTACATATATTTTCATATTTATTACCAAATTATTTGCTTGTATGAACTCTTCCTCTAAACTACTTGTGCAGATAAGGAATCAAGGATCTATAATGTAACCATTCTTTTTCGTTACGCATTCTTGCATCAAAATTTGAGAGAACATCTACAAAGCACAACTGAATAAGTTTCCTAAGCAAAATACTATCGTATTCATTATAACATGCATGCATGTTCCATACTATTGAACAAGAGAAACATATGTAAATAAATTATGTACACGCACACCTAGTCAATCAATATACTCGACACTTAGATGTACTCAAACTCAAACCGTATTTCGAGGCTAGAACTACACTTGGGAAAAACCACTGTTCTCCCGACCATGAATTGATTCTACAGTTCCCCCCAAGCTGAGATCTATTTCCAATGAGAATCAACCCCCTTTGATTCCTAGATCACATATTTTTATAACCTTTCTTCCCAATAGATTTCTTGGTCCTACATTTTTGGGTTTGTGAGCCCACTACTGAAGTTTTTTTTTTTTTTCCTTTTCTTTAAAGCCCATCTTTCTCTTCTATGACGTTTTATTTCACCCATACTTAATATCTTTATCCAACTAAGTGATTTAACAAATATCTCTCTCCCATCTTGTTAAATATTATCTATTGTGTCCTAGGGATTTTTAGGAATCCTTTCTAGAGAAAATTTATTTTGATCTCACCCATCCAAGATAGTTTTGTAATTTGGAAAAAATCTCTTTATTGTATTGTTTGTTTCCCAATTAATTCCCAAACTTTTTATTTATTAATAAAATACCTATTTATTACATCCCAGTATAAGTTCACATTTAATACAACCAAACATGACTTTCCCACCATTATTCTAAAAATAGTTCAGCCTAATGTAACTAGACATTAACATCAAAAGCCAAGGCATTACAAATTTTCAAAACTATAATACTTTATTTTGTAGCATTTGTTAAATAAAAACACATTCGTAAATAAGGGCAACCCACTTAGTTTGTTACCAAACAACTTAACACCTCGAAATGAATGGATAAACATAAAGTGTAAATAAATTTGTCTGAGATATGTTGGGGATGTCTCATGGCAGAAGCTTAATGGTTGAGGACATATAATTACATGTAAATGAGAAACTGCATGAAATCTATGAAGATGCAGGTTTAATATTCCACTTTATATTGGAAAATATTTCTATATAGTCACATAAAAAGAGCCCACGTATAGTTGATAATAAAATTTTAATTTATTAAAAGAGATACATGTCGACATGTGAGAATGGATAGGTCATGTAAGGAAACGTATTGACGAGAGAAATAACAGTGTAGTGACGACAAGGAAAAGCATAAAAGCGAACAAAATGACAAGGAGCATACAAAATGATTGAAAATGAGAACATCCTAAGCAGTGTTTGTGAAAGTGATTTTCATGATGACTGTGGATGATACAACCCAGAGGACTGTGGATGATACAAGAACAACATGGAACAAATCAATATCAGTACTATCATCAGCCATACATTGACAGATCATATCCTCAGAGGGACCACACACAAAATTTTTGATGGGCATAACAACTCTGTTTTTTTATGTATATATTTATGATATGTTATCTATCTACTGCAGGTAACTCTGAACAACCTGTGTAGTGAATATGTATAACACTCTAATGGTATGGTTTCAACACACACACACACACACACACACACACACACACACACACACACATATATATTTTGACAACTATTTACCTGGTTTCAACCAACAGTTATGTATATGCCTATGGCATCTAGTACATGTAACTTTTCAAATTAATCGAAGATTACAATTTTCCTTTGGAAAAAAAAATTATAGGTGGCCAATCCAAAGGCTTGAGGGATGGAAAGTTGAGAAGCTCTAAATACAAGCATAACCAAATCAAAGTGAACATCACTCATGAGCATGGTGCCAAATCCAAATTCTATATTCAAAACATGAGCATTTCCCAACTTTTCACATGCCTTTGAAAGGAGGAGGCTCTCCTATTTAAACAAAAACATAAGAAGCTACCTCATTAATGGAGGTCCATTATTCTCTCTCTATATCCCTAGAAAATATCATAGAGTTACAACTTAAATAGGTAATGATGAGACACATATCCTCTTTGACATTTATCCAAATCTTCTTCCATATCTTGAAGAGAATTCGAATTTGAGCATGGGAGGCCACATAAGGGTGCCTTCGAAGCTTCCAAATGACCTACACATGTCATGAAACTCAAGCCACTTTTAAGTATTAGCAAGTATATGCCATTTTTCTAAGTTTTAACCATTTAATTCACCTATAATATTAGACATCATTAACTTTTGGAAAACACAAATGGAACACATATAATTATGAAAATGGAGGCTAATGAAAGGTTATATGGTCATGGAGTTCCGACATGTGAGTGAAATGGTGGCGATAAAGGTGAAAGTGGATGATATTTTGAATACATTTTGGATACTCTACAATAAATATAAATATCGTTAATTAAATTACAATATTATTAATTAAATATTAAAATTATATTGTTAATTAATTAGGATAATATTATAAACCTTATGAATAATATTATACCTTACGCATATGCACCCTTAGATTGATAAACCCAAGGGATTGATATTATAAACAAAAGTGATTAATTTTAAAACTCCAAGATATTATAAACCCAAAGGAATAATATTAAACCCAAGGGATTAATATTTAAAACCCAAAGGATTAATTTTATTAAACCCAAGGTATATAAACCCTAGATAAATATTATGAACCCAATGAATTAATACTAAAATCCCAGGATTATAAACCCAAGAGAATAATATTAAACCTAAGGTATATATATATATATATATATATATATATATATATATATATATATATATATATATATATATATATATATTATATATATATATATATAGATTATAAACTGAAGGTATATAAACCCTAAAATAAACATGGTTGACCATGATTGATTTTCATATTGACACAATCTTGATCACAATGTGACGTTGGAATATGGCTGACAATGATTGATTTTCAGATTGAGGCAACCTTTGGCATAATGCGATGTTGGCCAATGGTTGGTTGTGGTTGACCATGGTTGATTTTCATATTGAGACAATCTTTATCACAATGCGACGGTGGAACATGTTTGACCATGAATAACCATGGTTATCACAATGTGATGTTGGACCGATAAACCCAAGGGATATGAACCCTTATATTGATAAATCCAAGGGATTGATATTTTAAATCCATGGGATTAAATCTAAAACCTCAAGGTATTATAAAGTGAAGGGAATTATATTAACCCTATGAAAATAAACTGTTAGATTAATAAACCCAACAAATTACTTGTATAAAGCGAAAGGAATAATAAACCCAAGGGATTAGTATTATAAACCATAGGTATATAAACCCTAAGATAAATACTACAAACCCTAAAGTAAACATGGTTGACCATGTTTTACCCTGGTTGATTTTCGTATATGCTATATTATAAACATAATATTATAAACCAAAATATCAAACCCAATATTAAAAGTCCTAATTATAAAACCTATATTATTAAACCTAATATTAAATATTTATTTAAGAAAATATTTATATTAATAACAATTAATTTAAATATCAATATATTATTATATATTAATAAATATTAAACCCAAGGGATTTATATTATAAACTCTAGGGAGAAATATTATAAATGAAAGGCAATATTATTAAGCCCAAGGGATAATTATTATAGGCCCTTGAAATTAATATTATAAAACCAATGGATTATTGATAATATTGGTACTAAAAATCCAGGGGATTATAAACCCAAGGGGACGATATTAAACCTAAGGGAATAATATTAAACCCAAGGGAATAATATTAAACCCTATGCATATGAACCCTAAAATAAATATGGTTAGACTTGGTTGACTATGGTTAATTTTCATATTATGTTTTTCTCGTGTGGCAGGATAATCTGTAGGATCATCATATCATCAAATGGGAGAAGCAGGGAATTAAGTCCATGACAAGGGACACGTGGATGGGATTGGAATCAACATTTAATAACCACTCCAATGAATGGAGAGACAATACCTTAATCAAATAGTGGCAATTATTATTAATAAAATTTGTGGGTGAGATGACAACATTAGGAATGGAAGTTCACACTGAGTGTGTTCAGAGAGGGGGTGTTCTCTTTCAATCTGAAGGGATGTCTACAACATATGGTAAGGAATAGATTGGTAATATAATGAGTCTTATAGAACATTTAAACATGAAAATGATTTCAATCTAGGGAATGTTAGCTCTCAAAATGGAAACATCCAAAACAAAATGTAGTGGTGCTCTCTCAAAGGAACATATGGCTTTGTTCAAGGAGGAAATAACAACATTAGTGGAAAAAAACAGGGAGAAAATTATACAAGAAACTCACTCTCAATTTGTAGTGGTGACTTGTCAAATCACTGTAATTCGGGAGGATGTCGAGAATCTACAGAAGTCTGTCGATTTGTTGACCACTAAATTGATTAAAATGAACCTTAAAGTGGACAATTTGGAAGTTATGGTGGAAATAACAACAATTGGTGCTCTAAATGAAGTCTTCGTGCTAAATGATGCAACTTAGTCTAGTGTTCATCCTGCCAAGGAAGTAGAAGAAAATAATAGTGAGGAAGCAATGATTCCCACTATGGAGGTCAACGAGCAAATGGATCAAGAAGCAAGTCCTTCTGAGGAGATGGAGGGAAGCAACTTTTTATATTTCCATATGTAATGTTTTTTTGTTTTGTTATTATCTATGGTGTATTTTGGAAAATTTATAGATTGAGTGTAGTAAGGAGAATACCAATGAACAAACATGGTAGCTATAACATTTATTTTGAACTTTTTTGGGAAAGACTTAAAATAGAGCAATCTCTGAATGTAAAGGATTTAGCCTGATTATAGTTTGATAAATATAAAGCTACTTGTTCCTTAAAAGAAAAAATTATTTAAGAGACATAAGTCGAAAGGAATATTACTGACCAGAGAACTAATACTGTATTAGCAAAAAAAGAAAAATAGAAAAGATGATAAATTATTGAAAAGGAGAACATTTACAAGTCCTTATCAGTGTTTGTTAAAAATACTTTTATATATACTTTTAGTGTAAAGTGGTTTTCGTGATAATAAAAGATATGTTAAGAAAAGGGTCCAATTATTATGGTTTTGATGATTAATGAGGCAACTTTCAATTTGATACTTTTAAGAACTTTCCATTCATGAAAATGGTAGTAAGAGGAGTAGGAGACCGTCAATGTCGAGCTCTTCTGCCAACCCCACACATGACCACACGACACTAGGAATTGTATAGACAAGAATCTCATTGTTGACTACCTGATGACATGAAACTCGTCATCGAATTTGATTTCATTTTTCAGAGTTGAAATCCTTCTTGTGAGAATTTACGTACAAATTTCTAACCCAATGATAAAGTACATCCTCTCATTTTTTTAAACCAATTCCATGTAAGCAATATTGAAGGCATTTGTAATAATATATTTCATTCCTAATGTTGTCCCAATCCCTTTCAGAATATACAAATGACGAAGTAGCATATAAGGTCAGCTACAACCCTGGATGTTACATCATCTCCCAAATAGTTGACGAGGCAACATCAGGGTTGGAATTTCTAAATAGACTCACCCATCAAATTTGATAGTTTTCGCACTTCCCCTTCCCATATTCACAATTTAAAGGAAAAATATTGATAGTTTTGTAAATTTGTAAATGGTATTTAACGAGAAAATCACTCGGTGACAGGTAATTTTCCCATCAAATTCCATCCCTGGGTAGCACTTAAATGTAGCCTGAATTTAAACAACATCATGGAAGTAAAGCCTTTTGGCCAGATTTATGTACTAGGCTATGAAGCATTCAATGCTACACAACTAGTGGTAAACAAATTATTGGAAAATGCTACAGTGGGTGGTATATAGGTTATTAGATGATGTACAACATACTAGTAGCCACAACATTGAATGATACAAAGACAGGTTGATTGACAACCCTTTGTATCATAACATGAAGTATATCTCAATTATATCTAATATACTATATATATTATATTATATATATATATATATATATATTATATATATATATATATATATATATATATATATATATATATATATATATATATATATATATATATATATATATATATATATATATATTTATGTAAAGAATGGAGGGATTGAAAGGACATTCTCTTCACAATAATGGTACACAGGAGCCCTTGTCCCAATCCCACGAAGAACAAGTCAAGAGTGGAACAAGACGACAATTGTAGGCAATAATCTTGGCATCTGTGATAGACATAATTTTATCTATGATCGACTACATGATAACATGAACACGAATTTATTCATCGTATTCAACATTGAGTTTGATTTTCCAGTAGTGAAAAATCCTTTATATGACGTTTATGAAGTAATGATAAACATTGCTTGACTTTTTGAAGTGTCATATGAATTCTTTCCAAAAAAGTTCAATATAATCACAACCTTTCATGATCGGTGGTGAGGTGAGAGTAATATGAGTGTACTAAGATTTAACTACATCTTCACCTCAATTATTGAATAAGTCTTGTATTATGGTTCAATGGTTGATTATTTCCAGCCATATACAAGAATACACACTGCACAACATAAATAAAACTGAAGTAAATTTTTTATAGATGAGCTTCCTAACTAATTTAACACTTGTAACAATTTTTAGAGAGTATTTTACAACCGAAGCATACAAACCATACAAACTTTTATAATAGTATATTACAAGTCACTAATCATGCCATACAACACAAATCGTGCAGCAATACCTCACAGGGTCATAAATTGATCCAGATGGCGCACATCCAACAAACCAACTCATATCGCTTTACTCATTTGTTTTCCACAAGCCATACTCGTGCCACACAACCATTAAGTTCCATTAGTTTTTATGTCAATAGGCATGGTTAATTTCAGGACAAAGCTTCCACAATTTTCATTTAAAAATAAAAATAAAAATGTATGGATGGTATATATTTAGTAATGCAAGAATATTCTTACACAATATGATCTATGAAATCAAAGATTTCTATGTTGTTTTTCCATTTCAAAATTTATGTAATGTGTTTATTACCTCCAACATGTCCTCACATTACAAATTCTCATCATTGCATGAAATAAATGACTATTAAATTAAATGGAATATAAGTGTTTTAATGGCTATCAATGTTTATCATCCATTTAATTTATATGGATGTGCTAATATATATGCACTCACCTCTCTACATGAGTAGTGCCATACAAATTGTGGAACAACCCCATTGTTCCACCTCCCCTTCACATGCATTGGCTCAATTGGGTTGCCTTGTCTATGTTGTGTATTTATATGTGCGTGTCCTTCGCCAAGCATTCTTCATCCATATAACATCATACTAAACAACATTGTTGTGCCATCATGCTACACTTGTGCACATCATCCCCAAAATTTCCTAGTGAGCATACCAGTGATGCCCTGATCTTAGTCCAACAGTTGAGATGTCGTGTTCCATTTCATTTTGTGCAAACACGTGCCTGAGCATAGTACCAAGAGTCTTACATCTTTTGCTACCCCAATCCATTGTTGTCCTTAACAATCATGGTGCATGCAGTCCATGGCGCTTCTAAATTTCACAAATACTATGCCTTGAAACCATAATGTTTCATGAGACTATATCCTTCTAATAGACAAATTACTCATCGATTCATAAATATTTCCACTAGATAATTGGTCAAAACCAATCTAATGAAATTATACTTAAAATATAAAATCTACACTATGAGCGTTAAATTATCCTTAGATTTCTAGATTCATTAATTATTGTGTTATGCTTATGCATGCAATAGATAAAATATGTAGAAGATAGAGAACAACAAAATAAAACTCAAAAACCAAAATTGGCACAAGATAAACCCTTTCAAGGGAAAATGAAGTGAGAATGATAGGTTTCTTTTCTTTGTTTCTCTAAACGAAAAAAGGATGTAAGTTCAAATAAGGGAGAGCCATGGTCGATGGGCCATAGTTCAAAAACCCTTTCTATTTTCTATTTTCTTATCCTCTCTTGGTTACAGTACTCATATATGGAACAAAATGGACTCCAATATAATGGAACATGTTTTCCTCCTATTGGCTTGGTTATAACACAACACGATAGCCTCTTAGTGGTTAAGTTTCAGTTCTTCAACTCCTAACTAGACTTACAATATTAACTTTTCTAGAGTAATATTCATCGTGATCATATGTCTAACCCATTTTCATGAATAATCAGGGCTGACATGGCATCCTCTTAAATCATGGTGGTCAAAATAGTAAGTACAAATTCAGAGTGGCATAACTTTTGCGTATGGACTCTGATTGAGGTCACTCTTGCATTGTTGGAAAGATATATGTGTATGAAATAGCATTAGCTGGTGCTCTGCATAAGAGGATAATTTTTACCCCCAAAAAATGCCATTTGATGCCTCAACATGCGTCTGGAAGGTTTTAGATCCTAATTTTCCAAACTAGGAACCACTGGTAAAAATGGTCATGTGAGTTGATTCCTCTACTTTTTCTACTCTAGAATCATGAACATGGATGAAAAATAATAATAATCTAATATGGGTCACTCATGCTACTAGTTATTTCTATAAAAAATCATGTACACTCATATCCCCTCAACCACCAACTTAGGTCCATCAAGAATCTTTGTATGGGCATATGATGGCTCGAGTCACCTTGTGTCATCCATGTCTATCCAACATGGTTTGGGTTGAATGATGTGAAATACAAGATGATAATCATTCACTTGAAAGAACAACTCTAACCAATTTATGACATCTATAATCCTCTCAAGTACTCTAAATAAAATGTCAATCTCGACACCAATTATGGAGCCATCCTAGTCAATTGCTTGAACTAATATCTACCTTGTGTAATGATGACCTAATATTCCATGTTGAAATTTTGTCTCATCTCTCACGATCTTCCCACTACTCCATCCTATCATTCAAACTATTCATATTAACATTATCCATTTCCAACCTATCGAGCCAAGAAGTAATGTCTTGGCTAAATCATTGAGGATTAATTCTTTAGGTCACTTTATAGAGTAATGATAAGATAAAAAATATTGTTACACCTGATTTAAGGAGAAATTATGGTGTGGTAAGGAATTAGATGATAAAATAAAATTAATATAGTATAAAGAGGCAACCAACCCTAATGTAACATATCGAATGTTTCTCTATGTTTTGATAAGCGTGAAGAATAAATTTAACATTGCTAGCATAAGGAAAGGAATAGTGTTAGCTTTGTATTAAAACAAGGTGTTGGATGATTTCCAAAATGGCATGGGTCGAAATAATTTTTCATGTTTTTAACATTGAGTGAGTTGAAAATGAAAATATTTTTCTCTTAAAATATCATTCATACATTTATATTAAATCACAATTTCAAAAAAAAAATTATAATACCAATATTCGTAATAATTCTATCATAAACCTAATTTAGCCAGACATATTCCTACATTTTTTTTTTCTATGTATATAATGGTTTGATAACTAATTTTTCCCTCCGGGGTTAAGTAACTAAATTTTCCATTCATTATGGGTGAACACCTTTAGAGAACAATTTTGGGTGCCTATGCTACGAGATTGAAATCATTGTGGTAATCGATGCCTTGACTCTAGCTCTTAGTTTTAAGCATCAATGAAATATTTATAAATGTTGGTATGAAATTAACCTTGAGAAAAATTACCCTTACTTAAAAGTATTTAGCTTTAACATATAACAAGCATATAATTTAATTGTTCACACACTCTATGCTTCATACCAAGAACACATCTACTTGGACGATGTAACTCCATTGTGTCTTGTTGTTGGTATGCCTATTGATGGCAAGCATCATTTCCATTGTGTTTAAATCAATTCATAACCATTGATGTATTATACATAAGGGACCTTAGTTAAAACTTTGTGAGAGTGATAAAATTGTTATACTCCTTAAATGAAGCCTTGAGCTATGATTAATACTTATAAAATGAATTGATTGATTACCGCATAATCCCATTGTCATATTAAATATAGATTTTGGGTTCAATGACAGTGCCCTCTTGTAAATTCGTACTTGAATATAGGGTTTCCAAGTTCCCCTCCATCCCGTGTTCAGCTTGTGATCGACCTAATTGAATCAATGGATGATCAAGATGACGTTAAGGAAATCAAGGGGTATAATTCAATAGTCTTAACCCTAACTTTCTTCCTATTAACAATTCATTTTCATTTCTATTTTCATTTCTATGTTTTGCCACTGCTTGGCACTGGTGTTGTCATAGCGCCTCTATTCCACATGTATTTTCCCTCATTTGGCACATTGATTAGGTGAGGAATCATTATTATGTTGGAAATTTCTTTTGAGATTGATTAGGTGAGGAATCATTTTTATGTTGGAAATTTCTTTTTCGTTATCACTATCACTGTTCACAAGGGTTAATTTTTATTTTATTAGATGCTAAAAATTATTTTCACCCTTAGTCTCCATACCAAGAGTTTATGATAATGTAAAGTGTATCTCATGCACAAACATGATGGCTGCCCTCAAGGATTTTTCTTTCTCAATACTAGAGTTTTGTTGTCATTCCCATATGATTATGTTTCAAAATGACTATAAACCATCTTACGGTATGGCAATTTTGTTGTTTTATTCTTTTAAGTATGGTATAGAATGACTTACCATCTAGGCGCTCATCCTGGTGCTAAGAAGGGATTTTTTTTTTCGATGTTGAACCGAATGGCATGCTTCTACATAACTCATTTTTCCAGCGTATTTAAAAAATCAATGTTTTTTCCACTATCTAGTATTTTCCACTCAATTTATGGATGTTGTTAAGTTAATAACATGTATTGATTGTTATTATTTTTCTATGATCATCGTAATTCTGATATCATGGGATAATGAAAATATAGTAACAAATTGCATTTAGAATATTTCTATTGTAAATGTAAAATGTTTAAATAAAGTTTATTCAGAGTTGCATGTACCCTATTCTAGCAGGATCCTTAAACTGTGTTTTTTCTTCCTTTTGATATCCATAAATTGCTCTAGCTACAAAACTCTTAACATTAGAGAAACTTTAAGTTAACTTCACCCATAAATCTGGTGTACTCATAATTTTTTTTGTAATCACCTAAATGTAGCTTCATCAGGGTACCAATTCCTTCTCCAGTACCTCTAGAACCCTACTCAACTTGAGCACCTCGTATTTGCCTAATTTGTTTGTGTATTAATTCTACCTTGTAAGGAGATAATACTGAAGGAAAGTCTTCATCTAATTTTCCTAACGATATAATAGTTGCTCATTCAGTAGAAGATTTATTCCTTCTTGTTTGGCTAAGGTGGTAGAAATTTCGGCCCTCTGAGAACATTTAGACTTCACCTTCCTAACATACATAACTTTTAATATCACAACTACTTTGCGAATTCATAATTAAGGAGTTTCCTATAAACTTGAAGTATTAGTAAATTAGTGATCATCACCATGACATTATCCTCATATCTCTCTCTCTCTCTCTCTCTCTCTCTCTCTCTCTCTCCATTATATATATATATATATATAATATATATATATATATATATATTAGCTAAGCTGGAAACAATTTACAGTATAAAAGACCGTATAATGATATTTAGGCAACAATTACATATATTTTCATATTTATTACCAAGTTATTTCCTCATATGAACTCTTCCTCTAAACTACTCATGCAGATAAGGAATTAAGTATCTATAATGTAACCATTCTTTTTCATTACACATACTTGCATCAAAATTTGAGAGAACATCTACAATGCACAATTTAATAATTTTCCTAAACAAAATACTATCATATTCATTATAACATGCATGCATGTTCCATACTATTGAATAGGAGAAACATATGTAAATAAATTATGTACACGCACACCTAGTCAATCAATCTACTCGACACTTAGATGTACTCAAACTTAGACTGTATTCCAAGGCTAGAACTACACTTGGAAAAGACCACCGTTCTCCTGACCATGAATTAATTCTAGAGTTCCCCCCAAGCTAAGATCTATTTCCAATGAGAATCAACCCGCTTTGATTCCTAGATCAGATATTTTTATAACCTTTCTTCCCAACAGATTTCCTTGGCAGGGTCCTACATTTTTGGGTTTGCGAGCCCACTACCGAAGTTTTTTTCTTCCTTTTCTTTAAAGCCTATCTTTCTCTCTTGTGACATTTTATTTCACTCATACTTAACATCTTTCTCGAGCTAGGTGATTTAACAGATATTTCTCTCCCATCTTGTTAAATATTATCTATTGCGTCCTAGAGATTTCTAAAAGTTCTTTCTAGGGAAAATTTATTTTGATGTCACCCATCCAAGATGGTTTTGTAATTTGGCAAAATTTTTTTACTCTAGTATTTCTTTCCCAATTAATTCCCAACCTTTTTATTTATTAATAAAATATCTATTTATTACATCCCAATAACTTATTATCACATTTGGTACAACCAAACATGGATTTCTCGCCATTAATCTAAAAAAAGTCTAAAACTAGTTCAACCTAATGTAGCAAGACATTCACATCAAAAGGAGAGAGCCGGTATTACAAATTCTCAAAACTATGATATTTTATTTTGTTAAATTCATTAAATGAAAACACCATCGTAAAGAAGGGCAACCCACTTCGTTTGTTACCAAACAAACAACTTAACACCTTTAAATGAACGGATAAACGTAAAGTGTAAAGAAAATTGTTTGGCATATGTTGGGGATGTCTCATGACAGAAGCTTAATGGCCGAGGACGTAAAAGTACATGTAAATGAGAAATGGCATGAAATGTATGAAGATTAAGGTTTAATATTCCACTTTATATTGGAAAATATTTCTATACAGTCACATAAAAACAGCTGATGTATAGTTGATAATAAAATTTTAATTTAGTATCATCGACATGAGAGAATCGATAGGTCATGGAAGGAAACGTATCGACGAGAGAACTAATAGTGTAGTGACGACAAGGAAAAGCAGAAAAGCGGACAAAATGACAGGGAGCATACAAAATGATTGAAAATGAGAACATCCTGAGCAGTGTTTGTGAAAATGAGTTTTATATATATTTTTACGTTGTAAAGTAATTTTCGTGATGATAATATATATGTTCGTGAAAATGATCCAATTATTATGGTTTTACAATTGATGAGGTAGCTTTCAATTTGAGACTTTTCAGGACTTTGCCTTCACGGCAATGGCAACAACACGAAGAGCACGCGACCAGCAATGTCAAGTCCTTGTCCCGACCCCACACCCGCCGCTGGAGACAATAATCTCAGTGTCGACTGCTTCGTGACATGATCTGATACTGGAAACTCACCATCGAATTTGATTGCATTTACAAAGGTAAATATCCTTCTTGTGAGCATTACAGATGATAAACATCCTCTCGTTTTTTGGGTACTGTTCACTATCTATTAGCTATAGGAGTTCTACTAGAGAAATTGTTTTGATGGCTAAAAGTGGTTGGAATTTGCATAAAAGAAATTCAATTTTTTTTTTGTAAAAACAGTGTCTGAATCTTGTTTTTGAGGGTGGAAATAAGTTCAGCACCATCAAAAATTTCTAGGACACCAAAAATTTTAAAATTTAACAACTATAACTGGGATTTACAAAAATTCTTGTAAGGTTCTCTAAATATGATTGGAATTTCCATGACTTTTCAAGTAATTCCTCCCGCTAGCTAGTTAGACTAAGGCTTAAATAAGCTTAGCTATAGTGGAGGCATTTGTAGTAACATATTTGATTCCTAATCATGAGGCATTTGCAGTAGTATATTTGATTCCTAATCATGTTCCAATTCTTGTTAAGTGAAGCATCTAACAAGATATCATATAATGTCAGCTACTTCCCTGCATGTTACAGTCATTTCCTTAACAATTGACGAGGTAGCAGATAAATGTCGCCTGGCAATGAACAACGTCAGAAATGTAAATGGATTTGGCCGCAGGTTTCTCTAAACCTTTCGGCCATGTTTATCTAATAGGATATGAAGCATTTAATGCTGCACAACTAGTGGTACACAGACCATTGGACAAAGCTGTAGTAGGTTGGTATACAGGACGTCGGATGATGTACAACATACAAGTGGCCACGACATTGAATGATGCATAGCCTTGTTGATAGACAAACCTTTCTTTCATGACATGAAAGATATTTCAATTCGAAGGAAAAACATATAATCTCAGTGCCTACTACCTCGTGACATGATCTGATACTAGAAACTCACCATCGAATTTGATTGTATTCATGACAGTTATAATCTTTCTTTCTAGGCGTTTACATCTAGATTTTCAAGCCAATGATCATAAACATCCTCTCAGCTAGATTGAAGGCAAGAATGTCGGATGTCAGGGTCTTGTCCCGACCCCACCCAGAACAAGACAACAGTACAACAACACTAACCACGGATTTAAGAAGCATTTAGAGTGATTAATTTTTTGAGCAAATTATTTTTATAGTATAAAATTTGGAAAAAAAGTTTGCATTTAGAGAGATTTGATATGATTATTTGATATATGAATACTTATTTTTTATTATTATATATACACAATGTGAAATTTTCTAATGTTTAAATTGTATTTGTAAATGTATAAATAGATTTAATGTCTGGAAAAACCTCTTAACCCTTAGATTGTGTAATATAGCTTAAACTTACAATTCCAACAATTATTTGTTAAATTTTAAACAAAATTTACATGAAATAAGACTAAAATGTAATTTTTTTATTATTATCTAAAATACTTTAATCATAAAAATTATTATTGAATATTACTCAAATAAACTTGCTTAAAAACAATTTATTACATTTACTAACTATAGAAAACCTATATATATTCCTTAACTTTTCACACCCAAACACAAAGCCCTAACGAATAATATACAACCAAACTAGCAAGTACCAAGCATCTTCCTCCACCTCTCTAATCACTCTTACGTGCCAAAAATATTCAACATTTCTAACTTCTTTCCCTTCCCCAATACTCCCAAAACATAATCTCAGAATCCTATATCCCATAAGGAAAAAAAAAATCTCATTTTCTCACCACCTCAAAAAATCTCATTTTCTCACCACCTCCAATTATCCTAACGAATCATCAAAATATCTTCCGCATTAATAATTTACCTACCAAATCATAAATCCTCCCCAAGTGACATCTTTTTCCCTTTTAAAGCTCCACATATCTCGTTAATGTCAGGGTCTTATATCCTCCATCCCTCCTCCCTTTACAAGACAAGGCAAGATACTAGGTCCTGACAATTAATTACATACACAATAAAAAAATCAACTAAGCATAACATGATAAAGTCAAGAACAAGAAAAGTGGATATTATAGGAAAGACATAATATTCATGTGGCAAATTGAGATAAAATATTTATTTTTTAAGTTTGATATATTTTTCATTTCTTAAGTAATTTTTGATATACATAAAATAGTAATAAAATTTAATATATATATATATAATAATAAAATAATATAAATAATAATAATAATAATAATAATAATAATAATAGTTATTTATATATTTTTTTATATATATTATTTTTTATAAAAATAAAAATATATTAATTATTATTCAAATTTATACAAAAGAAAGTAAAATTATTTTAATTAAAATAATTTATTGAAAACAATATGAATTTGACTCTAAAATATTTCCAATATATTTTTAGAAAAATCTCTGTTATTCGCTTTTAAGTGGAAATTATGTTTTTAGAAAAATTGCAAATTGATATATGAAACTCAAAAATGAATTGCTTAATAAAGGGAAAAGACTTGCATAAATTTTGGTGAGTAATAACCACTATTAAGTCTACACAATTATATTTTTACTCTTATTTATTAAAGTGTTGAAGAATATTTTTTGGGTCAATCATGACATAAATATTGTAACTACATTAAGTAATTATGACAATGATCCACATGGCATTGTGTTGTGCAAAGACTGCAATAAGACCAAGTTATGGTCCAATCAACTGTTTGAATTTTTTTTTCAATAATATTGAAAAATAAATATTTGTTATTCAAATTTAAAAATTATAACTTGTATGGTCAATGCTAAACTAATACTAATCAATAGATGAATCCATTACTAAAGTCATGCTTTAAAAAAGACTAATAATACACATAAATGTAATATATATCATTTTATAAAAGTAAACCATTTTAATAAATCAAAATAATTAACACAAATATATAATGCATGTCTATTCTTCAATATCTATCAACCATATGTCATGCATAGTCTAAATACTTAAAGATGACAACTAACAACATAAGATTATTTTTACTTGCACATAGTTAGATAATAAACATATCATGAGATACATAACACAAATCATGCATATCATGATCACTGTTCATATGTATATAATTAAACAAAAGCTTAATCATTCATATATATATATAATTTTTGAATAAATATTAAAGATAATGAGAATAAAGTTTTTATTACAATTCGATACATTTGCAATTTTTTTATAACAATAGTATTAATATAATTCTAAGTTCACAACTAAGTTAGAAATCAAATTAAGGTATGAGATCTTTTTGTTTATATTACGCAATTTGTTTTAGAACAATAATATTAATATAATTTTGAGTTCACAACTAAGTTAGAAATCAAATTGAGGTATGAGATTTTTTTGTTTATATTATGCAATTTTTTTAGAACAATAGTATTAATATAATTTTAAGTTCACAACTAAGTTAGAATTCAAATTGAGGTATGAGATTTTTTTGTTTATATTATAAGATATTTATATCTAAACAATATTTTGATAGCTAAAGATTACAAAAGTATACATATTCTATCCTATTTTAAAGATGAACCTATAACCTTATAGGACAAAGCACATAATCTTAACTATTAAAGTCACTCAATCCCACTCAATATTATTAATCATTAAATACACTTAAATAACTTTAACTTTGAACATAGATATCAGCATCATACCATACAAAACAACATAGTAGCCATCAATTTGTAATTGTGTACATTTGAAAAGGAAATTAACATTTGGACATCAATTCTCGCAAAAAAGATATAATATTGTGTTTAACCCATTTATTATATAAAATTATGAAGTCGTTTTAAATTAAACACAATTTATTATATAAAATTATGAAGTCGTTTTAAATTTGAAATTGTTTAAGAATAATAATGCAGCTCAATTCATGATGAAAATTTTCGGTTTCGTTGCAAACTCTTTTTTTAATTTTTTATATAGGTATATAGAACTTTATCTTTAATCATAATGATGATGGTTCTGGATATAGGAAAATCCATCTCTTAAACAGAAACGAAACTTGGAAAGCTTGTTATTTGAAGGACTTGAAATTCGATTGTTTTATGTAAAATTAATCGAAACTAATTAGGAATTCATGTTTTCTCTTCGCAAATACTCCAAAAGTCTGAGTAGTGAAGGCATTGTTATGTCTCAAGTGACAAATTAGTCTGAGTAGTGAAGACATTGTTATTGTTATATCTGATTGTTATTGTTAGGAAAGTGATACATTCTACTTCTGCTGAGTGGATGTTGATAAGCAACTCTTATAACTACTCACGAAAGAATCAATTAAGGGAGTCCATTCTTATAATACCAATTAAATCAGAATTTCAAAACATTTATTATAATACCAAACTTCCTCATAGTTCTCAAAACTATGATATATTGATTTATTTTGTTAAATTTGTTAAATAAAAACACCTTGGTAAATAAGGGCAACCCAATTAGTTGGTTACAAAACATCTTAACGCCTTGAAATGAATGGATAAACATAAAGTGTAAATAAAATTCTCTCAGAAATGTTGAATGTTGGGGATGTCTTATCACAGAAGCTTAATGGCCTAGGACGTATAATTACGTGTAAACAAGATACACAAGCGGCGGAAGTTCCTGCTGGGCCTGAAATCAAATAATAAACTAATTACAGCTTTAGAATTGATGAAAAGAGACGTGGTAGCACTAGTAGGGCTATAATCGTTTATACTTGCTTGAGTCATTAAGAATAAGCGAATGACCTCCAAATATCAGTGGTGTGATTTGCAACCACAAAAAATTTTCAAGGCTCACTAAAATTTTGTCAAAAAAAATGAAGGCAATTTCTAGAAACTATGTTGAGGAGAACGCATAATTCCTGCATCAGTGAGCATCAGTACGAACCTTGTTCCTACAACCGGTATCAGAAACCATCGCTAGTATCCCTCATTTGATAGGAGTGCAGTGATGTTGAATAGCGTATCTTGGATAGCATTGTGATCAGTCTCAGCTCCTTCGTTGTATAACTCCTCGAAATTCTTGAGGGTTGTCAACTAGAAACACTTGTTGACATAAATTCAGTTCTTTGGACAGTTAGCTAGACATAATTACCCTCTAGTCAAAGCGTGCTAACCATGGCCCATGGAGACCGCGCAGGAGGCAAAACTGGTAGTTAGGAAGCCCAGATCGGGAAATGGAGGCCATTTCTGATGCGCGCATCGCTGGGAAAAATCCCTTGAGAAGGAAAAGCCCCGAGCACTCGGTCGCATGGGAAGCTGGGAAACTGTAGGGAAAGTGCTAAGGTGAAAGGCAGGTCCCACACTCAAAAACTGGTGGTATATCAGAGGCATATTGGGGCGGTAAGTGGATTTGGCAGAAAACGAGTGATTCCATTCATCGCATGACGCGTGTCCAATAGATGAGAGAGAAAACCGCCTCTCATCGTGGGCTAACATTCAAGCAAGTCAACCGCGCGAAATGAGCGAACACCGTAGGATCTGGGGACTCCAGATATGACGATGGAGATTGTGCCCGATGGGCAAATCGGATCTGACGGGGGAATTAAGCCGCAACATATAAAAGTTTGAAGTCCAATTTGACCACTGAGTTGGCAGATGAGTCATTCCAAAGTATAACTAAAATACCGAACCATTGAGGAAGAGCTGATGCAGTTCACGTGAGAACAAGTGGCCACTTCCCTATGGGATGTTGGCAATGACGCAAAGGCAGGGAACTCCAAGTGAATAACAACAGGCGATTTGAAGGGGCGGAAGAGGAAGCAAACAATCAAGGATAAATTGGCTTTAAGCCATGAACAGATGAAGAACAGTACACAAAAAAAGAACGAGAGAAAAAAATAGTGACAAAAAAGGCTAAAGAGACAGTGAAGCAAGAAGCCGAAAACAGAGAGCCGAGCTGACCTAAGGCAGCATCGAGCAGACAGAACCAGGCTTGAGAGATTCAAGCCATCCCTGTGAGGATATCTGTCGGGAATTGAGCACCATTGGACTCATCGCATTAAAGACCAGAGAGGTTGAGACTTGGTAAGGAAAGAGTTTGTGCACTCTAGTGGCTTGGGGAATCCAAGAACCACCCTACTAAGCATCCTCTGTTTTAGGAGACTCACGTGAGCTCCTCATTGTAAATCTCTGCTTTAAAGACACAATAGAAGAAGGCCACCACTAAGAGTTGGACTAGAGACGTAGCCCTGGAGAATAGGGTGAACTCCTTATTAATGCATTGTGTTCTTGTCTTTGCTTACTTTGTTTCCCTTACTGTTTTCCATTTTCCAGTGTCTGTGTATTTTGCAATCTGATTGATTCATTGCCTAAAATAACATAGACACACACCAGCACATGAGTCTGTAATACCTTCATTCATTAATTGTTTAACAAAGATCACTCATGAGTGATTTTCAGATGAAGTGGTATAAGAGCTTTAAGCTGTTAAGGTTAGACAAGCTTGTGTTGGTTTAGCTGTTGAATGCTAACTAGATCAAAGCTCAAATTAGGAGAAGGAGAGTTGGTCGAAACTAATCCTGAAATTGGGAGAGTCTATCCTCAGAGACAATGTCAGAGGAAGGTTCTATGGGGCCAGACCCTCAATTCATAGATAGTTTCCTAGCCATAAAGTCCATGGTAGAAGAAATGTATAAGGACTTTAGAAAACATAAGGAGGAAGATTCATCAGGCTCTAAACAAGACAAAGGAGAAGATGAGTCTCACTTTTATCACCACTCAAAAGGCAAAGGGAAAGAAGAAAGCTTTCTCACACCTCCTAATAGCCCTAAAAAGAAAGCATCGATCAAACTAGATGTTAAATTTGATTTACCTATATATGATGGAGAGTTGAATGCAAAAAAGCTGGACAATTGGATTAGACGAATTTATGTTTATTGCAGAGTGCACAATATCGATTCAGACAAACGCAAGATCCAGCTGGCAAGCCTATGCCTTGGAGGCACTGCCTTGGTTTGGTGGGAAGGTAGGACCCAAGCTGACATGAAAAGACATGGTAAGAATATCTCTATCTAGAGTGAATTTGTTTCTGCAATCAAAAAACAGTTCTATCCATTGGCCTACATGCAGCAAGCCATGATGAGTTGGCAAACTCTTCGACAGTTGAAAGGGCAAAGTGTGCAAGGGTACACTCAAGAATTTAGAAAGAGAGCATTGATTCTAGGAATCTCATTAGACTTACCTGAGACTCTGTTGAAGTACATTGGTGGTCTACACAGCTACATGAGGCACGCTATCCTCATGGTTTATCCCACTGGTATAGATGAGGTATCTGTACAGTCTACTCATCTAGAAGCTAGAGGAAAGAATAGAAGTCCAGAAGTTGGGGGATCATCCCAACCCACTACAAGCAAGAATAAGGAGAAAAGAAAGAAGAAATGGAAAGCAAGGAAGGCTAACACTACACAGAAAAGCAAGGCTTCATGCACTCACTGTAAAAAGGATGGGCATGATGATGAGCATTGTTGGATTCTGCATCCAAAGCTGAGACCTAA
>APFE031213816.1:296771-335593 GCA_000404065.3 Pinus taeda
TTCGAGTTATTTCCAAACATCAAAAGATTGATACTTTGTTTGATAGTGGCTCACAAGTAAATTTTATTTCTGAAGCAACTTTAAAGAAGTTGGGATTAGTAACTACACCTCACAAAAAACCATACCCATTAGGATGGTTGAATGATAAAGCACAACTACAAGTGACTAGACAATGTAAACTCAAGTTTTCTTTTGAGTCAACATTTGTAGATGAGGTTGAGTTAGACATAATTCCTTGGGATATATGTGGAATTTTTTTAGGAAGTACTTACTTGTATGATATAAAAACTATTTTCTATAGAGCTGAGAACAAGTATCTACTTGTTAAATATGAAATCGAATACTTTGTAAGAGCTCATAAGCTCAAGAATAATTATACTCTCATAAACTCAGGGCAAATGAAAAGAATGATAAATTCATGCAAACGATTCTTACTGATGGTTGTAAAGGAAAAGAAACCCAATAAAACCAATGTAATTGAAGGCTGTAATGCTAAACAACAAGCTGATATAGAAAAGGTTGTTTCAGAGTATGATATCTTGTTTCAAGAACCTAAAGGTCTGCCACCCAAAAAGGAAATAGTACATGATATTATTTTGCAGCAAGATGCTCCATTGCCTAACATTGGAATGTATAGGTTGTTCACTTTAGAGAATGCTGAAATCAAGAAGCAGGTGTAGGAGTTGCTCGAGAAGGGGTTCATCAGACCCAGCACATCACCATGTGGGTCACCAATCGTTTTGGTGAGAAAGAAAGATTGCTCATGGAGAATGTGCATTGATTACTGAGCACTGAATAAGATAACAATAAAAAATCGTTATTCCCTTCCTCGCATAGATGACCTTTTATATCAATTGAAAGAAGCTGTTTATTTCTCCAAGTTAGACTTGCATAGTGGATACCATCAGGTCAGAGAAGATGCATGGAAGACTGCTTTCGAAACAAAGCAGGGATTGTATGAGTGGCTGGGTATGCCTTTTGGCTTAACTAATGCTCCTGCTACTTTCATGAGATTAATGAATGATGTACTCAGACCTTTTCTTGATGGTTTTGTTATTATGTATCTGGATGACATTCTGATATTTAGCAAAATGTGGGAAGAACACTTAAAGCATGTTAAGCAGACACTAGATTTTTTGAAAAGAGAAAAAATTTATGTTAAACTCTCAAAATGTGAATTTGGAAAAACATCTCTAAATTATTTGGGTCATATAGTAGGGGGTGGTGAACTGAAGATAGATCCCTCTAAGGTGGCAGTCATTGTAAACTAGCCTAAACCCAAATCTGCTACAGAAGTTAGGAGCTTCTTAGGAGTAACACAATATTGGAGGAAATTCATTTCTAACTTTTCATCAATTGTAGTTCCCTTACATGCTTTAACAGGATTGAACAAGGTGTTTCAGTGGGGAGGTAAACAACAGAAAGCCTTCGACACCTTGAAAGAAAAGATTAGTACAACACCTGTACTAGCACTGCCTAATCTTCAAAGACCATTTGAGATCCAAATGGATGCCAGTGACTGTGCCATGGGAGCAGTGTTGACACAACATGGTAAACCCATATGTTATCATTTAGAGACATTTAATTCTGCAGTAGTTAACTGTCCTACATATGATAAAGAATTGTATGGATTAGTACAGAGTGTGAAAAAGTGGAAACATTACTTAATGGGCAAAGAGAGTAATACATACTAATCATCAACCACTTCAATATCTACACTCCCATACTAAGTTGTAACAATCAAGACACTATAGATGGATGGGTTCCCTACAACAGTTTCATTTAGTCATTAGGTATAAAATGGGCATACACAATAAAGTTGCATATATGTTATCTAGACCCATTATAAATGCATCTACTATACTTAAGCATAATTCTGTGTTACATGAGAGCTACATTGAACAATATTCTCAAGATATAGACTTTAAAGATGTATATGCAACTTTAAGTCAAGGAAAACAAGTAGAAGAATTGGATTATCATGTAAAGGACTAACTCTTATACCATTGTGGGAAGTTATGCATTCCACAAACTGAAAGAGTAAAGATAATTCGAGAAGCGCACACTTCTCTAATATCAGATCACTTTGGGGTAAGTAAAACAGTTGTACAGCTGCAAAGATTTTGTTATTGGCCAAAAATGAACGAGATAGTTTCTAGATATGTAAGAGGGTGTACTACGTGTGCTAAAAGCAAGGCCAGTAATAGAAAACTAGGCTTGTACACTTCATTACCAGTTCCTTCTCACCCTTGGGAAAGTGTTTCCATGGATTTTGTTGGAGGACTTCCTAAATCTAGGAAAGGTCATGATTAACTATATGTTGTTGTGGATAAGTTCATCAAAATGTGTATTTTGATACCTTGTAATAAACAGATTACAGTTGAACAAACTGCAAAACTGTTCTTTGAACATGTATAGGTTCATTTTGGATTACCCACTTCCATTGTATCTGATCGAGACACCTGATTTGTGGGGAATTTTTGGTCAAGTCTATGGGAATTGATGGACACAAAACTGAAGAAAAGCACAACTTTTCATCCACAAACTGATGGCCAGACATAAGTAGTCAACATGATAGTGATCCAGTTACTCAGGGGATATTGCAGCAAGCATCCTAAGCTTTGGGATGAATATTTATGTTATGTGCAGCATGCTTATGATAGAGCAAAACATTCTTCTACACAGAGATCTCCTTTTGAGACTTGTTTTGGTTTCACACCAAGGTCTCCTTTGGATTTTGTCTTTGGTAAGGACACCATAGTTGAGGGACACAGTGATGTGGACAGGGAAACTAGATTCATTTAACAAATCCAAGAGATCCACCAGGCATTACAGGAACAACTGGAAAAGAGCCAAGCCAAATACAAGGCAAGACATGACAAGCATCAGATGGAGCATAGTTTCCAAGTTGGTGACCAAGTTTGGCTATATATCAGCAAGGATAGAATGCAAGGTGAAGGTAAAAAGCTAAAGCCTATCAGGTATGGACCTTTCAAGATACTTGAGAAGATCGGTGACAATGCTTTTCGCCTTGATCTACCAGATTACATGCACATCTGCTCAATCATAAATGCAGATTGCTTGAGGCTGTTTGAACCTTCACTAATTGAAGATCCCAAAGAGAAGAGTCAATTGCCTTATATTGGTGACCTGCTACTTGAATATCTTAATGAATTGCAAGAAGACACAGTTCTAGATAGGAAGGTGAGGAAAACGCGCATAGGAGATGTTGAGTACCTCAGAATTAGGCTCAAGGGTTCAAAGTTGAGCAGTGCAAAGTGGATAGAGATTGGACAAGTGAGACAATTGTACCCTCACTTAGTCGATGCTTGAAAACCAACTTTTGGTGGTCAAAAAGCTTTTTCAGTGGGAAGGTCGTGATCCGAATTCGATCCATGAAAAATTATCAAGTGCCATGACTATACCAAATCAGGACAGACTTCGAATTTATGAACAAAGAGCTATCAGGAAGACCTCTGGATAATGGCAGTCTGCAGTCAGCAAGGAACGACGAGGACCTCAGTCAAAGCGCGCTGACCGAGGCCCATGGAGATCGCGCAAGAGGCAAAACTGGCAGTTAGGAAGCCCAGATCGGGAAACGGAGGCCATTTCTGATGCGCGATTAGCGTTGCTAGGCAAAACCCCTCGAGAAGGAAAAGCCCCGAGCGCTCGGTCGCATGGGAAGCCGAGAAACTGTAGGGAAAGCGCTAAGGTGAAAGGCGGGTCCCACGCTCCAAAATCGGCAGTATATCAGAGGCATATTGGGGCAGTAAGCGAATTTGGCAGAAAATGAGCGATTCCATTCATCACACGACATGTGTCCAGTGGATGAGAGAGAAAACCACCTCTCATCGTGGGCTAATGGTCGAACAAGTCAACCGCGCGAAATGAGTGAACAATGTAGGATCTGGGGACTCCAGATCTGATGACGGAGATTGGCTCGATGGGAAAACTAGATTTGACGAGGTAATTAAGCTGCGACATATAAAAGTTTGAAGTCTAATTTGATCGCTGAGTTGGCGGATGAGTCATTCCACAGTGTAACTAAAATACCAAACTGTTGAGGAAGATCTGGCACAGTTCACGAGAGGACAAGTGGCCACTTCCCTATGGGACGTTGGCGATGACGCAGAGGCTGGGAACTCCAAGCGAACAGCAGCAGGCGATCTGAAGGGGTGGAAGAAGAAGCGAACATTCAAGGACAAATTGGTTTTAAGCCATGAACATATGAAGAACAGTACATAGAATAAAAAAAGGGAAGAACCAAAGAAAAAACAGAAAAGGCTAAAGAGACAATGAAGCAAGAAGCAGAAAAGAGAGAGCCGAGCTAACCTAAGGCAACATCGAGTAGATAGAACCATGCTTGAGAGGTTCAAGCCATCCCTGTGAGGATATCTATAGGGAATTGAGCACCATTGGACTCATCCCATTAAAGACCAGAGAGGTCGAGACTTGGTAAGGAAAGAGTCTGTGCACTCTAGTGGCTTGGGGAATCCAAGAACCACCCTACTAAGCATCCTCTATTTTAGGAGACTCAAGTGAGCTCCTCATTGTAAATCTCTATTTTAAAGACACAATAGAAGAAGACCACCATTGAAAGCTGGACCGGAGACGTAGCCCTGGAGAATAGGGTGAACTCCTTATTAATGCATTGTGTTCTTGTCTTTGCTTACTGTGTTTCCCTTACTATTTTGATTTTCCAGTGTCTGTGTATTTTGCAATCTGATCAATTCGTTGCCTAAAATAACTTAGACACACACCAACACATGAGTCTGTAATACCTTCATTCATTAATTATTTAACTGTGATCACTCACGAGTGATTTTCAAATCATTTCATCTCTCCATCAAGTGTAGGTGGCTTGAATTTCTTGAACTCCTCAGGTAAGTACTCACCCCTCCTATAAGGATGATGATAGTGGTGATTGTGATAATGTCTCCTAGATGAGGAACTAGAATAATGCCCATACATACCAATCCTCCTGTCAGACGTTTCCAACAATCTACCACCTCTAAATGTATCCCCTCTGTCTATCCTATATCCGGATCGAGACCTGCTTCCATAGGATCCATTCATTTTTCTTCCTACTCTTGACCGATCCTTAGCTATCCCTATCTCTGCAATTCTGACAAACTCTAAAGAATTGCTTCATTAACCTCTACCTACCACCAAAGCCTCCATTATGTTTCTCTTCTTGCTCTTTACTGATCCTCAACTATCCCTCTCTCCGCAATTCTGACAAGCTCTAAAGAATTGCTACATTGGCATCTACCTTCTTCTCTTGAGCCCTTACAAGTCTTTCTTCAACCTCAACCAACATGTTATTTTCTAATTTGCAACTTCTCATCTCTACCCTGAAAATCCTCAATGTATCTGCTATACTAGGAGAATGCCCTCCTTTCTGCCTAGCTGATCTGTAGGGAGAGTCACGTGAATTCAAGTTTACCATTTTGCTCGTCATATTTTCTTTTCTTCTTCCTACAAGTAGGCCATGTCAGATAAACGAAATAGATACCAAAATCAAAATCATACCTTATTGATGTTCATGGGAGGTGTATATCATCTGCAAGATCAGTCCACATTAGCGTGATACATATATAATCATAACCAAACCAATACAACATCATGCATGACCATACCAACTATACACATGACCCCATGCATGACAACCATAACCATGACAACATAATACTTTACCCAAAGAGAGTGTAACCTACTCCAATACCACACTATAATTGCCTCATCCCACATTTACCCACTTTCACTGGTTTGCCCAGGGTAAGTATGAGTTGAGGGTCACTACCGTAAGACTTAACCTCCTATAAAACCTTAAGGAAATGGAGTCAAAAAATCAAGACGTTACTACTTCCCTCAGGTGCTACAAGACCTCCAGGAGCAACTCAACCCCTCTAGGTGTCCAACCCCTGAGATAACTCTCTTTTTCACTGACCTAAAGACTCAGTCTCTCCCTTGGGAAGGCATGCCAGTGACTATATCCCTCCATTCACACTGACATGCCTACCTCCATGCGATTGTGGACTTTTCCAGTCAATTCTATGCCATCTACCACGTATTCTGAGCTACTTTTTCAGGGTTAGGACTCATGCCTTTGCCCATAACTCAGTGAAACTTCTAGAAATGATAAATGACATAGAAAAAAATCTTATGAACCAAAAATTGAACTAGGACTTGATCTAACCTCTCCCAACTAGGACTGACGTTCCTCAAACACATGGTGAACATGAAACCTACAAGTCATGAATGAAAATTTGAACATAATGATCTAAAATATTATTTGAGGATAAATAAGAAGGAACAATGTGTTCTCCCAATAGTTGTCATAACACCAATTAGGTCTTGCATTCATTGTTCAGACATTCATTAATAAAATTGTGTTAAGAGCCATACTTAGATCTGTCAATTAACCATGCTTATAACCAACATATAACCAGATAGATAATAATGAGAGAACAACCATTAAAGTCACATAATAACAAGTAAATTTACTCATCAAAAGCAATAGGAACTTATCTCTTATTAACCATATGCAAAAGCCATCTAAGTGAGGGACTTCCACGTTCCACCCGACCATAAATTGGGCTGAACCAAATATTTTTTTCAGCCAATCACCCCCATGCCAAATTCCAAGCATCAATGTGGGATCTCATAGGATAAAACCATCCATAAACAATCAAGGGATTCCAAAGGTTAAACCAACTCCACCCTCACCATACCGTGATCTCACCTAAACTGGTCCCGATATCACAAAACCAAACGAGCTTAGATGCCACATAATTCCTTCACCATGCCTTGAGGAATTTTCCTGTCTCCACCCACCTATTGAGCGCTTCCAAGAGAAAACCATCTACACCTCCAACCCTTGGGATTTTCATGAAACCACCTGACTTAGATCCAAAACCTTCCAAGAATCCATATCTCAACAGAGAAAGAATCCCATCACACCATAACTATCTGTAAATGGAAAGGAAAGGCTGAAACCACTGTCAAAACCTGACAAAATCCATGCCATCGACAACAAGGAACCAAAATACACACATGCATATTCCATGCATGCCAAAACCAGCTAGGAAACCTTACATGCAATCTGTTACCTACAAGTATTCTTGTTAAAGCTGCCTTATTCAACCTTTCCTTGATTGATACTTGCTTTCCTTTTCTTTCCTTATCTTACTTTCTTTCCTTCTCCTCTTGGTTCTCTTCTCCTCTTCGAGACTAACTCCAAAACTGAATTGAAAAAAGGCCACCAACTGATGCTCTAATGTCCTTTTATTATTGATGCCTCTAATTTCTTAATTTTCGCTCTATTTTCCTTCAATTTCCTCCTCACATGCAACTTGTGACCTTTCAGATCCCTTTTCAACTAATTTCCTTTATTATAATAAAAAATATGCCAATTAATGTCTCTTTTCCTTTTCAAATCCCTGGCCATTACATTTTCCGAATTTCACTTAGCCATAAACACAATAAGTGATGCACACTAAGATATTTTGCCCAACATTCAACTTGGAATAAGTGTCCCTTGACCTTGGTCTTATTTTTTGTTTATTAAATTTATTACATGAACTTTTGACCTGGGGTTGTTGCAATTGAGTTCCCTACAAAAGGGAAAACTAGGAACATCAAATGCTCACAAGAAGAAATTTTAAAGATCATAGGTCATATCCTAATCCCTTACATCCACAAGCTCTTTAATTTAGTAGTGATGTAGAGTTTCCCTAAACCTTATATTCAAATCCTCCTTGCACATTTTTTTAAAAATGAGGATAAAAATAATCCCGCTAATTATAGGACCATTACATTTATCCCAATTTTATTCAAGTTGTATCGACTTATTTCAGGAATACAAATAAAATTCTAGCTACAAAACTGTAAGGAGATAAATTCCATGGAAGATATAGGAGTTATCAACCCAATTGTGGACCACCTTATACTTACGCAAATTGTGGAGAAGTTTCATGGTAATAAAACAGATATCATATGTTATATCATTGAATTTAGAAAACATTTTAACACAATTTCTAGGAGAACCTTTGGAATGTATTAAAGGAGATAAAAGCTTTTTTCAAGTTGATAACTATTGTGATAAGGTTGTATCAAAATGTTGTTTCCAAATTTTGGATGTTGAGGGCTTATTAGAAGAAATTAGTTATAATATAGGAGCTAACCAAGGTTGTCTCTGGTCCCTTGCACCTTTTTACACATACATTACATGTTAGAGAGTTGTTTCAAAGAAACAAGTTGTGTTTCCCTAAATATAGCTAATATAGTGTTTATCATTCTTCTCTACAATCATGTTTTCCTTACGTAAAAAAACCCCCTATAATCTTAATGAGCAACTGAAAATTATGAAGGATTTATGCTCTATCTAAGATATGATTATTAACACTAACAAAATGACGGTTATAATTAAATATGAAAATATCATACACTAATTTCATGTATAACAAAAACAACTTGGCAAAAGTGGCTTCATATATATATATATATATCGATCACAAGCTTAACAAGAACTATATAATTGTGAAAAACATAACCAAAAGGTCGAACACATATTGTGAACTTAAAGAAATTGTAACTAAGTAGGCCTTTGGCTATAATATAAAAAGAAACTCTTCTTTAAGAATAACATCAATCTCATCATTATTATATGCCATTGAAATCGGGGATATAAAATCTCCATAGAATGTTGAAAAAAGTTAGAGAAAATTTAAAAGTGTTAAATTATAACTTATTATTTTGAAATCAATAGAATTAAACCTTATTTTGTGATCCTCATAAAATTGAGTCTTCCCTCATTGAGGACATGACTAAGATTAGATACCTATATATTTTGAGTATATATATTTTAAATTGATAATGTAGTTTTCAATAAGAATATATATATATTATATATATATATATATATATATATTAATATATATATTTTCTGATCATGATATTTATGTTATGAGGATTGATGATGTTGCTCTCAATATGAGACTTTTCAGGACTTTGCGTTCACGGTAACGGCAACAGGAGGAGCATAGGACGGACAATGTCGGGTCGGCAACAGGAGCACAGGACGGACAATGTGGGGTCCTTGTCCCGACCCTCCGCACGACTAGATACACTGGAATTTGTACATACAAGAATCTGAGTTTTCGACTCGCTAATGAGATGATCTCATACTAAAAAGTCACCATCGAATTTGATTGGAATTTTAAAACAAATTTATCCATTAAATTTTATATTTTTTTTATTAATTTTTAAAATTCCACAAAAATTTTGTAATTTTTAAACTATATGATATGAGAATTTTTAAGGCAACGATATGAGAATTTATTATAAAGATTTTTAAGGCAACGATAAACATTCTCTCGTTCTTTAAGGCGGTCCCCTATAGTTGCATGGAAGGCGTTTTTCGTAGTTGATTTGATCTCTTATCCTGTTCGACCCTGGTTAGATATAATTAATATAATTAAATATAATTAAATATAATATCAAATATTTAATTAATATTACTTTTATATAAATTTAAATTATGAATTATAATTAATTCATATGAATGATACTAATTCATATGAATTATAACGAATTAGTTTAATAATGACTTAAATTTATGTAAAAGTAATATAATTATATGAATTAGTTATAATTTCACACTTAAATTTATATATAAAAGTAATATAAATTAAATATTTGATATTATATTGAATTAAATTAATTAATTATTTTAATTATATAAATTACTTATATTTAATTATATAATAGATATTAAACTAAAATTTAATTAACTATTTAATTAACATAAAATTTAATTTCGAAATTATTTTTAATTTATATAAAGTTAATATTGGTATTAAACTAACTCTTTAAATTAACTACTAAGTATTTATTTATATAACTTTGCGTAGTCTTAATTTAATTAATTTTGATTATATATAATATTAGATATTAAATTAATTCTTAAATTAACTAACTAAGTATTTATTTATATAACTTTCACGTAGTCTAACGCGGCGGAGGAGTTGGCCGGAAAGTTATGGAAATTCTTGCTATATTTAGAGAAAATCCGGCAAGGATTTTTGTAAATCCAAGTTATAGTTGTTAAACTTCAAAATTTTAGGTGTCTTATATGTTTTTGATCATGCTGAATCCATTTTCACCATCAAAAACATTATTCAAACACTGCCTCTACAAGATTTTTTGAATTTTCTTTACCCGGATTCCGGCCACTTTTGGCCATTCGAGCAATTCCTTCGCCTCGTTAAACGACTCCTATAACTTTAATATAATTCTAATTGATTCCCATATGAATATGTTAATAGGCATATAACCGACTTACTATTTATTTAACCAATTTTGTTTTCCTCTCCCTATCCCTTGATCCAGTCCAGTCAAATATAGTTGTTCGCCAGTTTGGTTGCTCAGATCAATATAGTCTTTGCCTAGTCAAATTTAGCCATTGGATGTTCTGCTCTATTTATTTAATATGCAGCCAAGATCTGATTCTTCAACTTGTCTTGACGATGAACCACACTCGTTGGCTTGAAACGCGTCGACAAATGCATTCTAATGTGATTTGCGCCGAAAAATTTTCTCAAAAAAACTTGATATGGATCATAGAAGCCTTAATTCCATGATTGAAGATGTAACTTTCAATTGGAAGGACAAAAATAAAGAACATTGTTTACACGAAATTCTTTGCCATGACAACAATGGCAGGGAGAGTATGTGAATAACAATGTCGAGTCCTTGTCCGTGTCCTTGATCCCACCAAGAGTGGAACAAGATGACAGAGGAGAGACAAGAATCTCAGTGTCCCTGATCAACATGATGTCATCACTGAGCGACTACGTGATGACATGACATTATCTATCATACTGATCACCATTTACCTTGCATATAGTGTACATTATCCAAGATACTCACCATTGAACTTTGGATATTGATCCCAAAAAGATCTTTAATCGAAATGTGATTTATTTTCATTTAGAAAGTATTAATGAATGATTCTTTAAAAACACCATTAAGCACAAGCATGAAGAACCGATAAGAAATTTTGCAACAAAATAGAATAGAAAATCATGAAAAGAAAAGCGTCAAAAGAAATTATTAACGAGGTTCGACTATCTTCAAGCATACATTTCCGGGCCTTGGTCTTCAACGGGGAGGCCTTTATATTAAAACTTCAAAGCCCAAAAAATACATTAAAGTTACATCAACAAGATCCCTGGCTGGTCCATATGTGTTCTACTCGACCTCAATATTTTGACGCAAATGACAGCTCAGAAAAAGACTTCTTATAGCTCCAGGAATACGCCTGCAAATTTTCACCTCCAAGTCTCCAAAACTACCCTAAAAGCTTTTCTTGCATAAAATATTACAATTTCACTCAAGGAACCAAGCTCACCTCTCCTATCCCCCTCAATGGCATAACAATTCATATATATAGTGTTTGTGACTAAACAAAATATAGCAAACATAGTAATGAATTAATTACATATCACATTTGTTATAACCATATAACAATATGGCTCTATAGCTATAAACCCACTCTATATTTATCATATTCTTTATAACCCAAGGCCATAGTGTTATACTCTGTGGTATTATTGTTGAACTGTATATTAAACATAACATGTTGTTTTTAGTGGTGGTATCACATTAGAACCCATGGCATATGATGGTTTATATCTCCGGTGGTGTTGTCATGTGAGCACAGTGATGTCAAACTATGCCTTAACCCTTTGCGGTCATGGTCGAGCGGTGGAACTGTTGCATGTGATAAGTCCAATTGTTTCAGAGCATGACATGTTGTTGTACTCATGGCACAACATTACATCCGCTATGTATATTTGTTACATAGCATGCCATCCAAGGTGTAATGGTTATAACCCATTGCCACAAACTTCATTCACCATTGATTTGTTTGTTAGCATTGCTTACCAAAGATTTGGTTGATGAAGCCACCATGTATTTGTCGCATGTGATAAGTCCAGTGGTTTCGAAGTATGAAATGTTACCATGGCTCCTAACGTTTACCAACTCCGCGGTTTTGTCATGTGCAAATAGTTTAACACTTTATAACATTAACCCACACCATATACAGTTTGTAATATTCTGTTGCCATGGTTTTAAACTTAGGTTTGTAACCCATATCCGTTTGCGCCATTACATGTTTAATATATGGTGTATGGCTTAAAATTTAATATCATAACATGTTTTAATATATGTTTCATAAACCATATGTTTGTGCTATGAGACTTATACCTTCACCATGTAATGAAGATTTGCACTCAAACTGAAGTTGACCTTGACCTATTGACTATAAATGCCATGTGTTGAGTAGTAAAAATGCGACTTGCACTCATTCGTCACAAACTTCAACACAGTTTCTCAGTCATTCAGAGGCCAAATGTACCCGTTCAAGTTGCGTTGGAGTCATTTCTGCAAGCTCTACGAAATGGCACTACTTCCAATTAAATATAGTAACTTTGTCTTTTAGGTTTTTTCTAGATCCTTGATCATCCATTGATCAATTTCGGATCATTTCCTCCCCGCTGAGATCTTTTGGACCTCCAAAAGGCTTAAGTTCCATAAAACAATGTGGGTTCCATTTTCCCACTTGGTCGGTATCTTTCCACCCTGTTATGAACCTGTACACTTTACTCACCCATGCAATCGTTAGCAAAACATACAAACTGCAGAATATATCAAGTCCTTTTTCACCCAGATCTACATTCATATTTGCTGTTAATATCGAGACCCCACTAAACAGTAATAAACCTATTAACAACATTGAAAGTGTTGACATACCTGAAACCATACCCTGCTTTCCTTTCATAGCTGAAACAAAACTCAACTTATCATGCTGCAACTCTTGTTGATGTACAACTTTAGATTCCTTAAGCATATCTATATGTTTGTAATTAACTTTAATGATCTTTTGTTTAGGTTCTTTAGATTGTACCACAATATCTTTACTGGCATAAACTGTTTGTTTTAAGTGTTCAACTATAAAAAGAGATTTATCCACTTTTGTGTTATGAGAATGTACAACATATTCAATTCCTTTTCTGAACAAGTGATATTGATTATGTTCCCTATAAAATATCACTTTTCTATCATATAAATACGGTCTACCCAAGACCATCCCACATGTATCTAGGTTTACCACATCACACATCACCTTATCCTTAAATTGAGAAGTTATTGCAAATGGTAACATGTATTGCTCAATTACTTATAATTTATGATTTCTTCTCATCCAAATTAAAATATTCGGTTTATGATGTTTTATGGTTTTCAATTCCAATTGCTTAACGACTTTTTCTAAAATTAGGTTAGCTTGAGGTCCACTATCTAACAATGTGTCGATCTTTGTATGTTTCATAAAAGCCCTTATATGAACTAACTCACATCTGGAACTGTTAGAATCATTACCTTTATCAAGTTTACCGGTCATAAACAATGTTGCAATCTGCGTCTCGTCACCCATACAATGTAAAGTGTCTCTCATGCACATACATGATGGCTTCCCTCAGGGATTTTTCTTTCTCAATACTAGAGTATCGATGTCGTTCCCATATGGTTATGTTTCAAAATGGCTATAGCCCATCTCAGGGTATGTCAATTTCGTTGTTTTCTTCTTTTACGTATGGTATAGAATGACTTCCCATCTAGGCGCTCATCTTGGTGCTAAGAAGGGAAATTTTTTTCGATGCTGAACTGAATGGCATGGTTCTGCATAACTCGTGTTACTAGTGTATTTCGAATATCAATGTTTTTTCCACTATCTAGTTTTTTCCACTCAATTTATGTATGTTGTTAAGTTAATTACATGTATTGATTGTTATTATTTTTCTATGATCTTCGTAGTTATGATATCATGGGATAATGAAAGTATAGTAACAAACTGCATTTAGAATATTTCTATTGTAAATGTAAAATTCTTAAATAAAGTTTATTAAGAGTTTCATGTACCATAATCTAGCAGGATCCTTAAACTGTGTTTTTGTTTTCTTTTGATATCTAGAAGTTGCTCTGGCTACAATACTCTTAACATTAGAGAACCTTTAAGTTAACTTCGCCCATAAATTTGGTGCACTCAATTTTTTTTTTGTAATCACCTAACAATAGCTTCATCAGGGAACCAATTCCTTCTCTAGTACCTCTAAACCCATACTTAACTTGAGTACCTTGAATTTGCCTAATTTGTTTGTGTATTAATTCTACCTTGTAAGGAGATAAACCTGAAGGAAAGTCTGCATCTAATTTTCCTAATGATATAATAGCTGCTCATTCAGTAGAAGATTTATTCCCTTCTGTTTTGCTCAGGTGGTAGAAGTTTCGACCCTCTTAGAACATTTAGACTTCACCTTCCTAACATACATAACTTTTAATATCACAACTACTTTGTGAATTCATAATTAAGGAATTTCCTATAGACTTGAAGTATTAGTAAATTAGCGATCATCATCATGACATTATCCTCTTATATATATATATTTGCTAAGCTGGAAACAATTTATAGTATAAAAAACCGTATAATGATATTTAGGCAACAATTACATACATTTTCATATTTATTACCAAGTTATTTCCTCGTATGAACTCTTCCTCTAAACTATTCGTGTAGATAATGAATCAAGGATCTATAATGTAACCATTCTTTTTCGTTACACATACTTGCATCAAAATTTGAGAGAACATCTACAATGCACAAATGAATAATTTTCCTAAACAAAATACTATCGTATTCATCATAACATTTATGCATGTTCCATACTATTGAACAAGAGAAACATATGTAAATAAATTATGTACACACACATCTAGTCAATCAATCTATTCGACACTTAGATGTACTCAAACTCAAACCGTATTCGAAGGCTAGAACTACACTTGGAAAAAACCATCGTTCTCCCGACCATGAATTGATTCTACAGTTCCCCCCAAGCTGAGATCTATTTCCAATGAGAATCAATCCCCCTTGATTCCTATATCACATATTTTTATAACCTTTCTTCCTAACATATTTCCTTGGCAAGGTCCTGTATTTTTGGGTTTGCGAGCCCACTACCAAAGTTTATTTTTTCCTTTTCTTTAAAGCCCATCTTTCTCTCCTGCAAAGTTTTATTCCACCCATACTTAGCATCTTTCTCCAGCTAAGATTTAATAGATATTTCTCTCACATCTTGTTAAATCTTATCCATTGCCTCCTAGAAATTTTTAGGAGTCTTTTCTAGGGAAAATTTATTTTGATATCACCCTCCAAGATGGTTTTGTAATTTGGCAAAAATCTCTTTACTGTAATGTTTCTTTTCCATTTAATTCCCAAAATTTTTATTTATTAATAAAATATCTATTTAGTACATCACAGTAACTTATAGTTCATATTTAGTACAACCAAACATGACTTTCCCCCCATTAATCTAAAAATAGTTCAGCCTAATGTAACGAGACATTAACATCAAAAGCAAAGGTATTACAAATTTTCAAAACTATAATATTTTATTTTGTTAAATTCATTAAATGAAAACACCATCGTAAAGAATGGCAACCCACTTTGTTTGTTACCAAACAACTTAACACCTTGAAATCAATGCATGAACATAAAGTGTAAATAAAATTGTCTTAGATATGTTGGGGATGTCTCATGACATGGCAGAAGTTTAATGGCCGAGTACGTATAATTACATGTAAATGAGAAATTGCATGAAATGTATGAAGATGAAGGTTTAATATTCCACTTTATATTAGAAAATATTTCTATGCAGACACATAAAAACAGCACACGTATCATTGATAATAAAACTGCATTGATACAGACGGCCAGAGTAAGAGTAATAGTCCATTTTGCCAAGTATTTTCATTTCAACCATTTAAAGTAGAGACATCAACTCAGTTCCACCATTCATTGATGTCTCTACTTCAACAGACAGATATACCCATTTGAAATATACATACCTTACAACTATCAGGGATTTACATGTCTAGAAACTGTTGTAATTATATGAGGGGATTCAACATATCTTGGGAATGTCACATACTGATGGCATCTGCTTAACGATTTGTCTAACTTTTCATGTTGCCCTCTTAGAAATGGCATATGGAATATACATTCAAGGATGTGGATCATGGGTTATTCCTTAGGAGTTGTGATGTTCAAATCTTGATGCCTATATTGATGTGTTCATTTCCATGAATTTGCAGATTCTTTGAAATTCACTTCTGCATTATCAGTTGCACTTGCTGTTGTATTTGTTGTGATTACGGCTGGTATTGTGATTGTAAAGTTGTTTAGTGGCATTGTCAAAGCACCAAGATTGTTACCAGATATTGTGGATTTTACTTCGTTCTTGAAGCTTTTCATTGTGGTACCAGCTATTGTGACTGCTTACATCTGTCATTACAATGGTATGGATTATTTTCCTTCATCTCTGGCCCTGCAGTGTAGTATCTTAGAGTTCATTAGTTGAATTTGCATTTAAAATTATGTTATAATGAATTGTTATGTCTTTGTGCCATGCAGTTCATTCCATATACAATGAACTTGAGGACCCTTCAAAAATGCAACCCATTGTTCGCACATCATTGGCATTGTGCTCAATTGTATACACAAGTACAAGCTTTTTTGGCTTTCTTCTATTTGGAGACCAGACCATGGATGATGTCCTGGCCAATTTTGACACCGTCACATACTGATGGAATCTGCTTAACGATTTGTCTGACTTTTCATGTTGCCCTGTTAGAAATGGCATATGGAATATACATTCAAGGATGTGGATAATGGGTTATTCCGTAGGAGTTGTGATGTTCAAATCTTGATGCCTATATTGATGTGTTCATTTCCATGAATTTGGAGATTCTTTGAAATTCACTTCTGCATTATCAGTTGCACTTGCTGTTGTATTTTTTGTGATTACAGTTGGTATTGTGATTGTAGAGTTGTTCAGTGGCACCATCAAAGCACCAAGATTGTTACCAGATATTGTGGATTTTACTTCTTCTTGAAGCTTTTCACTGTGGTACCAGTTATTGTGACTACTTACATTTGTCATTACAATGGTATGGATTATTTTCCTCCAACTCTGGCCCTGCAGTGTAGTATCTTAGAGTTCATTAGTTGAATTTGCATTTAAAATTATGTTATAATGAATTGTGATGTCTTTGCACCATGCAGTTCATTCCATATACAATGAACTTGAGGACCCTTCAGAAATGCAGCCCATTGTTCGCACATCATTGGCATTGTGCTCAATTGTATACACAAGTACAAGCTTTTTTGGCTTTCTTCTATTTGGAGACCAGACCATGGATGATGTCCTGGCCAATTTTGACACCGTCACATATTGATGGCATCTGCTTAATGATTTGTCTGACTTTTCATGTTGCCCTGTTAGAAATGGCATATGGAATATACATTCAAGGATGTGGATCATGGGTTATTCCTTAGGAGTTGTGATGTTCAAATCTTGATGCCTATATTGATGTGTTCATTTCCATGAATTTGGAGATTCTTTGAAATTCACTTTTGCATTATCAGTTGCACTTTCTGTTGTATTTGTTGTGATTACGGCTGGTATTGTGATTGTAAAGTTGTTTAGTGGCACCGTCAAAGCACCAAGATTGTTACCAGATATTGTGGATTTTACTTCGTTCTTGAAGCTTTTCACTGTGGTACCAGTTATTGTGACTGCTACATCTGTCATTACAATGGTATGGATTATTTTCCTCCATCTCTGGCCCTGCAGTGTAGTATCTTAGAGTTCATTAGTTGAATTTGCATTTAAAATTATGTTATAATGAATTGTGATGTCTTTGCGCCATGCAGTTCATTCCATATACAATGAACTTGAGGACCCTTTAGAAATGCAGCCCATTGTTCGCACATCATTGGCATTGTGCTCAATTGTATACACAAGTACAAGCCTTTTTGGCTTTCTTCTATTTGGAGACCAGACCATGGATGATGTCCTCGCCAATTTTGACACCAACTTGTGAGTTCCTTACAGTGTTGTGCTGAATGACATTTTTCGTGTGACCTATGTTGTACATCTGATGGCGGCCTTTCCTCTCATTTTTTTTGCCCTAAGACTTAATCTTGATGGGCTTGTCTTTCCAGCGAAAAAGCATCTTGTTTTGGATAATAAGTGGTTCATTTTGATCACTGCTGGGTTAGCTGGAATCGTTTTCCTTGGGGCATCATTCATACCAAGTATCTGGGTTGCATTTCAATTCACAGGGGCCACAACAGCAGTTTGTATTGGGTTCATCTTCCCAGCTTCCATTGCTCTCAGGTAGAAAAAAAGTTGTTTTTCATTTCTGGTTTTGTCTTTCACCTTGCTTGTATGTAACTTCTAACCTCAATTATTTTTTAATTGTAGAGACACCCATTGAATCCCAACCAGGAAGGACATATTCATTGCATTGTTCATGGTTTTTTCTGGCAGTAGTTTCAAGTTCAATTGCTATAGTGAGTGACATTAATTCTTTGTTCAACAAGAAGGAGGAAGGCCCTCCACGATCTTGAGAATTATTTTTTATGAGGAGCAGGTGGTGAACATACATATAAAGATTATTTTGAACAGGACCGAGAAAAGGACGCTGATTTGGGAATTTGATTGTAGAATTGTGAAGAGTGGATAAACTTATGTAAAGCCTTGTATCATCCTGCCATGGTTGCTTGGCCTTCTAGTTAAAGATACTACTGTATTTGTAGTTGTAGACATTGAAAAGGAATATAGTTGATCTCGCATCAATGATTGTGCGATTCAACTAATCATCCATGAATAGTTGAGAGCCTGTCAAGCAGAAAATTGAAGGTCTGGTTTCTGTCAATAATACTCAACCTCACTTTAAGTTTGAGGTGCACCAAAATGCATCCCACTGTGTGTGATGATTCTATTTCTCTTCAATAAGTTATCACAATCTTCATCCTCCTTTCCTTCACATTTTAGCCCTGCAAAAGCTACATTGATACAGACGGCCAGAGTAAGAGTAATTAGTCCATTTTGCCAAGTATTTTCATTTCAACCATTTAAAGTAGAGACATCAACTCAGTTCCACCATTCATTGATGTCTCTACTTCAACAGACAGATAGACCCATTTGAAATATACATACCTGACATGACATGCATAAGTACCAGTCAAACTCCAAGCCATTGAGTACACACATGCACACAAAAACAAGCATACACATACAGACCCAGGGAAACAGAGTACAAGGTCTGCCAACATTCAAGTTACAAGTGAGAAAGAAGAGGTAGCACAAAAAATTGCATATAATTGTAAAAGAATCAACATTACTTACCCAATCCGACTTCCTGCATGACTTGTACTTTTAGATACCGTGAACAACATAAGATCTTGATCTGCAGGAGCAGTGATAGGGGTGTAATGTGGCCGGTAATAGGCTAAATCGTAGAGAAAAGTGGATGTTGGGTTCAAGCAAGCTAGTAATGGAAGAGAATAACAAAGCTAAAAAGTTATGAGGTAAGAGAAAAATGAATGTAAAAAAAAATAAAAGTAATACAAAACTAACTGACCTGAAAGAAAACTGACCTGAAAGAAATTCAGTGAAATCTTAGTGGGAATGCCAAGATCCATGGATTAGATCTGATGAAGTCCTTTTATTGAAATAAGGGTTCCAAATCAATTCAAAATTGAAATAGGGAGACTGAGGAGAGAGTGCCAATCTAGATCTAGGTGGGAAGGTATACTCAAATTGAAATAGGGAGACTAAGGAGAGAGTGCCAATCTAGATTTAGGTGGGAAGGTATACTCCAGAGGAAGCAAATCTAAACTTCATTAAAAAAAAAGTAGTGAGTGATCCAATTAGCTTAGAAATAAATAAAATTTAATGAAGAAACAAGTCTAAATCAATACTCTGAAAAAAATGATGTATTTCTAATCCTCTCAACAAACGAACCTAGTTGACAAATGCAACAACCTGAAAAGAAATTAAACCAAAAACAAATGATAATTAGAGAATACAATTACATTAAGGGAAAATGACTTACTTTGTTGCAGTGGCCAAATCTGGGTTTAAATTTTTTTATCTAAGGTAAGTAACAAAGATTATTTCTCTAAGAAACATTATGGTTTCATTGACAACAAAAAGAGGTTGGTGGAGAAATGTATTATTTACCAATAAACGAGAAACGTGTACAGAATCACATTATTGGTAACTTAAAAATGAGGTCGATGCAATGAAATTATATTGAGATCCATGTTTGATATCCAGCACTCATATCGCCTCATTTTCGGTGAGTTTTGTTTTTCCACGAGTCAAAAGTTCCACTCTTTTTTATTCTTTATTTGAAAAGAGATAATCAGCTAAAACTCCAAAAATAAATTCCACAGGCAAAGTTCACCTCCAATAAACAGAACTCTGACTTCCGTCATAATTCAAACTAGATTTAAGGCCAAATTTACTCAGGAAAATAGGGCAATTTGAATACTATTTATCCTGAGCTCAACACACTTTTCCTTGACTTATAACTACCCACTAAATCTATTTAAATATATAGAGGTGGCTTGTGTGTGGTAAGAAATATGAAGAAACATGACATTGGATTGTCTAGAAAAGATCTGTAAGGCAATCTAGGAAGAAACATGACATCGGATTTGTCTAAAGAAGATATGTTCGGCACTTATGTAAGACAGAAGAGGTGGTTTGTTTGTAGGGAAATCTGATTAGATTCAAAGCATTGTGATTAGACTGGATCTTATTAGCCATCCACAGTTTTAAAGTTTGAAATTCTGAATTGGTTAATATGTAGATATGCATGGCTTAATCTTTCAGACAAACATATGACTATTCACAAGATTTAGAGAGATAAAATTCCGAGATTTATGAAAAGCAAACGCATGAAATCATTTGCCAAAGATGTTTCCATTAATCAAGAACATGATATTGGAAGGCTTGAAGACGATATTAGAATACAATTTAGCAAAAAAAACATGACATTGGTTATATCCGAAGAAGATCTGTCCAACAATTTGGGAAGAAACGTGAGATTGGATTCGTTTGGAAAAGATCTGTCCAACAATTCAAGCCCTAGGGGAAAAACAAGATAACTAAGATGTTTCAAGAAGATAAAATGCCAGTAGAGAAAGATGTCACCAAACATAGGTTCGAGTCAAGTAGAAAGGAGAGTAGATGTGGTGAACAACATCAACCAATGTGCCCCCTCACAATCTAAAAGCCGAAGAATCAACCAAGAGGCAAGAAACGATACCAAGGTAAGTGAACAGATTAATTATGCTACTTTGCTATTTGAAGTTAGAATGTAGACGCTATTTGAATAAAATTTATAGAGTTTTAATACCTTTTTATTTATACACTCTATAGTAGTCCTTTTCTTCTTAGCTATCTGAATTTTGTTATTTATATTTTTATAAGTTGAAGGTTGAGTCTAGGTTGGGCTGGTTTCATGTCAGGTTCAACTTTATGTTGGATGGAAGAATAATCTATTCAATTGTGCGATGTTATCATTGAAAGTATCTAATGCTTGATCGAGTATGGATGTTCCATAGGAGAGTTTCAATCCTCAACTCTTCACCAAGAAATTTAAACCTAGAGCCTGATAAAGATTAAACCCTACAAACAAACAAAAATAATTTTCACATTTAAATATGTCCGGCCCTGTGTTTTAAATTCACATAGACATGGTGAAGTTTTCCTTCTATTTGTATATTTTTCAACATCACTTGATAGTCACATAATGCTAGGGAAAATAGAAAACCATTAATCAACATTTGTAAAAGTCAGTCTACAATAAAAGAACATGGTGGTTCCATGTAGATAATGAATGAGGGAACTAAACAAATGTTTAGACAAGTCAGTGCAGCTTGACAAAATGACTCTCCCTGCCCTTGAATGTGGCAGAAGATTGTATATTTTTCAACATCACCTGATAGTCACATGATGTTATGGAAAATAGAATACCATTAATCAACAGTTGTAAAAGTCAAAGCCTACAATAAAAGAACAGGGTGATTCCACGAAAACAACGAATGAGGGAATTAAAAATTTGTCTAGACAATTGAATGTAGCTTGACAAAATGACTTTCCTTGTTCTTGATTGTGGGAGAAGACACCATAATCAAATTCACCATGAAGTCACTGTCCTCTTCAAATACACTTAAAAATGTCTATTATCTGCCGAAACTGGTGATGTGGATGGATTAGTGTACATGCATCACTTCAGAGTAATAGTGTAGCAATCCTCATTTCATACTTCAGAAGATAAATGTTCTCTGTCATCTCTTTCACTGTCCTGCCACAAGATTAATCTTGTGAATAAACATCTCTATATAACATGAGAGGATTAATCTTATAAACAATAAACATCTCTGTATAATACAAGATATCACATAGTAAATCATAAAGGGTTTTCTTTATCTACCTTCCTTAAACTATCTTTGATTGAATCTACTGAACCTCCCTAAAGTTTAATCCGATCTTCAGCTTGTGAAGCCTGCAATTTATGGGTAAAACCAGCGATATACTAAATTACGAAGCCTGGGAAGAATGCTAGTAAAGAGTAGATTTGGAATTACAGATAAATAACTCTCTATCCCAATTAGTCCTATATGTGATAAACATAAGAATTAGAGTCTGCAGTACTGTTCCTCCAATCATGCCACCCAAAAATACCTCTATACTCACTAAGGATGGGCATTGCCTGCGAGGTCGACATCAATCCCATAGAATCACAATATAACCCAAACAATTTTACATAGAGAGGAAGCAGCTTGGGGATGGGATTCTTCAAAACATGAACAGGAAGGCCTAAATCCCAGCAGCTCGACTAGAATACATTTCTCTTTGCCTCCTAAAGTTGTAAATGAAGGTTTCCTAGCACCCTGTAATGACATAATTCTCTCACATAAACAAAATCCAGCATCAGAATGCAGTTTAGGATATCAATTGGAACATTTTGGTAGTACGGAACATTCCCCAAAAAACTCTAATTTACTTGAATGAAAACAAGAGCACAAAATCCAGTTTACCCAATGAGAACAGACATAAATGGCCAACAATGGCTTGCAAGGTCAGTGAAAACAGACAACTAATATAACTCTGGTGAAGGCCAGAAGCTAATAAAGTCCCACCAAGTTTTACATAACCAAATGCCATTCCATTGCTTATGAATGTGTGCCAGCCCAATCAATACCAATTGGGGTCACGTGCACAATAGACAACCTTAACATAATAGATACCTGGATTCCTACTAGCTGCTAATTAGCCAAAGACATTCAAATTAAATGGTAATAATGGCTATAGATAATGTTAAATGCCGACGCGTTAACCATATCCTTATAAAAAGAAGTCACAACGAAAAAAACCAGCATAATTCGTTGAATTAGGGGAGGTAAATACCTATGATTATCATATAAACAATAAGAATGCCCAAATTGTTAATAATCACACAGATCTGCAACAACATCTTCCCAATATTCCCAAAGGCATCTCCCATGACGCCGACATTGGACGCTGCTACCCCGACTCTGCTAAACCTTAAGAGCATATCAATTGAAGCATCTGTCAAGAAGCAAACGAAGATAATGAGGAGACTGGCGAGGATCAATCCTAAGACCTTCATAGTAGCAGGTAGAGCCATTATCTCCGCTCCCACCACCATAGTGGATAGATTGAACACCGTGCCAGAGAAGGAGGCGCCATTGAATCCTTCATGCACACCATCTTCGCCATCCTGGTGCTTCTCGGGCAACAAGGGACTGGTTTCACTCACCAAAGGCTTATGCTTCCGAGATCTCCACTCTGACGAGGCCATAATCGTCATTGTTTAGACAAAACCAGGGCCCAAAATATTCGCGTGTAATTGAATTTTTGAGATGGAGAAGGCAAACGTCTAGACTAGTTAGAGGGAAGAATTTGAGATGTTCCAGCAATTTTTCTGAGAGGAATTTGTCAAATAGATGGCATGCAACTTCTATTGACAAATTCGATGGCACAGGATTTTCCACCCCGCCATTGCTATTTATTTCCAATGCAGAGCCCGGGAGTGAGTTTTCCGGCTTGTTCTGGTGACTTGGTGAGCTACAGGGGAGTGTCGGGTCGAATTGGTCAGGGAGCAACCCGCTGTTAAACAAGATAGCTTCTATATCTTAAATGGCTAAACAAGATTTGTTAGACCTGTGGATTTTAATATATGAAACCATTTATACTTATGTTCCTGACTAATTGGCTCTCTTATGCAACAATGTTCTTGGATCATATGCCCATTTCATATGGAACGTCTACTAAGTGGTTTTAGTTAATGGGGCATTGATTTCAGTGTTCAATATATTTTTGTTCTTTATCAAAGTATTTTTTTGTTCTATTTGCTATTTTCAATTTATGCCTTATGGCATTTCCTTTGCAACATCTGGTGCAAATGCTAGTTACATGTAAATGAGAAATTGCATGAAATGTATGTAAATGAAGGTTTAATATTCCACTTTATATTAGAAAATATTTCTATGCAAACACATAAAAACAACCCATGTATCATTAATAATAAAATTTTAATTTATTAAAAGAGATACATGTCGACATGAGAGAATGGATAGGTCATGGAAGGAAACGTATTGACGAGAGAAATAACAGTGTAGTGACGACAAGGAAAAGAAGAAAAGCGGACAAGATGACAGGGAGCATACAAAATGATTGAAAATGAGAACATCTTAACCAATGTTTGTGAAAGTGATTTTCGTGATGATAATATATATGTCTCTGAAAATGATCCAATTATTATGGTTTTGACAATTGATGAGGTAGCTTTCAATTTGAGACTTTTCAGGACTTTGCCTTCACGGCAATGGAAACAACACGAAGAGCACGCGACCAACAATGTCAAGTCCTTGTCCCAACCCCACACCCGATACTGGAAATTGTATGCTAGACAATAATCTCAGTGTCGACTGCCTCATGACATGATCTGATACTGGAAACTCACCATCGAATTTGATTGCATTTACAAAGGTAAATATCCTTCTTGTGAGCATTACAGATGATCAACATCGTCTCGTTTTTATAAGATAGTTCACTATAGCTTTATAAGAGTCGTCTACTCAGGCAGAGGAATTATTGGGATGGCCAAAAGTGGTTGGAATTAGCTATAGGAGTCGTCTACCGAGGCGGAGGAATTATTGGGATGGCTAAAAGTGGTTGGAATTTGAGCAAAGAATTTTCAAAAAATCTTATACAAATAGTGTTTGAATCTTGTTTTTGATGTTGGAAATGGATTGAGCACCATCAAAAACGTCTAGGACACCAAAAATTTTGAAGTTTAACAAATATAACTTGGATTTACAAAAATCGTAAGATTTTCTCTAAATATAACTAGAATTTCCATAACTTTCGGGACAATTCCTCCAACTAATTAAACTGCTTAGCTATAGTGGAGGCATTTGTAGTAGTATATTTGATTCCTAATCATGTTCCAATCCTTATTAAGTGAATCATCTGACAAGGATCATGTAAGGTCAGCTACTTCCCTTCATGTTACAGTCCTTTCCTTAACAATTGACGAGGTAGCAGATAAATGCCGCCTGGCTTTGAACAACGTTAGAAATGTAAATGGATTTGGCCGCAGGTTTCTCCAAACCTTTTGGCCATGTTTATCTAATAGGATATGAAGCATTTAATGCTGCACAACTAGTGGTACACAGACCATTGGACAAAGCTGTAGTAGGTTGGTATACAGGACGTCGGATGATGTACAACATACAGGTGGCCACAACATTGAATGATGCATAGCTTTGTTGATAGACAAGCCTTTCTGTCATGACATGAAATATATTTCAATTCGAAGGGAAAACATATATAAACAAAGGAGGGACTCGAAGGACTTTGCCTTCACGGCAAAGGCAGGAGGAATGAGTGAACATCAATGTCAAATGTTGATTCGTTGTCCTTGTCTCGACCAGATTGAATTTGATGGGAAAATTGTTGGGGTTGATTTGCCTATTTTTTCTTGTTTTAATTGGGGATAGATAAAATGTGATAGGGAAATTGTTCCGAGTGAATTTTCCATTAAATATAGTTTCAAAATTTAAACTACTATAAAAGTTTTTTTTTGAAATTGTGAAGACAAATCAGAGAGATGAAATTTGATGAGCAAATTGGGATAATTTGTCCAGCAAATATAGTTTAAAAATTTAAAAGACTGTCAATTTTTTTCTAAAAAAAATAAATAAAATTTGTAAAAATAATCCAACAAACGAATAAAAAAAATGTAAAAATGATCAAATTATCAAATTTAAAAAAATGTAAAAATGATCAAACTATCAAATTTAACAAATAAATCTGTTTTAAAATTCACCTGGTCTTGATCCCACAAAGTGTAACCTGTGATGGACATGACGTTATCCCTGGTAAACAACGTGATGAGATGACCTTATCCAGCGTATTCACCATTGGCTTTGAAGCTTTTAAAGAAATGACCAACATTGCTTTGACTTTTAGAAATGTCGTGTGAGTTCCAAGTTGAAAACGTTCAATGAATTTAACTTATCAGGGCACACACTTGATTGGTGTATGATCACATCTCATCATGAAACATACTATAGTGAAATTGTAATGGGTTGGAGTAACTTGAGCTAAGCGGTAATAACATATTATTATTATGAATGAGTAGTTTTTTCAACATCTTGTTTTCCTTTTTTCTTCAGCTATCTGAGATTTTAAAGAAGAGATTTCTGATTTCATGTTATGAATTTTTCTATTTACCCCCCCCCCCCCCTAAGTGAGTGAACGAAACTGATATATTGGTGTCTGGTGTCCTGAAATGACCTGGTATTGGCAACCATCAATATTTTTTCTTTCTATGGTAGAGAATCTAGTTCTTCATCGCCAGAATCACTATAAGATTCAGAGTCAGAATCAGTATTCATATGACAAGCACAATTTTCTGGTTCTGAGCATGAACAAGATTTTGAACATGAATAATGTTGCATGTGTGCCTATAATTCTTTTTCAAAAGAGTAAGAAGAACTATAGGAGTCAAGAAATGATTCTTCAAGTTGTTGCTGCTGGATTTGATCCTTGATAACAAGATTACGGCAGCGTTCTGTTTTGTGAGTGCGGGAACCACACTTTAAACATTGTATATGTCCCTCTGTTTTGAGATTCTTTCCTCTTTGGAACAGAGCTTGCGACTTTTTCCCTCTGTTCCTCTTTGATTCTTCTGCTTCTGGACATTTTTGTGAAGTATGTCCAGTCTTTCCACATAACTAGCAAGTAAGTTTGTTCCATTTTTCTTGCTTAGATGTATGTAGATGAATATCAGAAGGTTTATAATAGTGTGTCTTGGGAACATATGTGTAATAACCTTTTCTTGTTGTAGAGGAGCCTTTAGATTTGTGAGAAGACTTTCTTGATATTTGTTGAATTTAGTAGTCTGTTTGTATTCCTTTTTGGCCCGTTTCTTGGCTATCCTTTTTCGGACTAGAGGATCATCAATAGTAAGTCCATATTTGTTACAGATGGACTTTCTGTTTGGAAGCTTAGAAAGTTTTTCTAAAGATATGTTCACCTTGGAGCTTGTACATAGACTGACTAATGTCTTGGTGATATGAGAATAAATTTCTTCCCAAGTGTATGATTCAAACGACAACTGAAATATTTCTCGCAACCTGTTGTAGTCAACAAATCTAGATGGAAGAGCTGCAAGATATACCTGTTTCCATATTAGATTTTTAGAATCTTCCACTTCATAAATTCTTTGCATCCAATCTCATTGAAATTCTTCAAATCGTGAAATTTTGTGGCATTTGAGATTCATCAGAATGACTTCATGTTTGTCAGCAATCTCTGTTTCGCAGCCACACCAATGCTATAATATCATGGAAGTTAGAGCTCCAATCATGTTGCTTATTGTTGTAACATCTGTATTATGAATTACATCTCCTGCTTCATCATTGAGGACTTCAGCCTCCATTTTTGCCAATAATGTTGGAGATGATTCTATCTCCCACCATCTGAGTAGTGTTCTTGTAAAACACTAAATAATGGTTTTGCATGCTTCAATTTCACTTTTACCTTTGAGGCACATGAGTTTATACTCAGTAAACATCATATCAAGCAATTGTCTAATCTAACCAACACTTAGATTATCAATATTCCATTCACGATGTGACTTAGGGAAAAAAGAATGGGATTCTGGAAGCTTGCCTTTACCTTCTATATCAGGAATGGGATACTTATTGAACCTGCTTTCCAACAGTTCATAAATAGGAAAGATCTGAGATTCAAATTCTTTTTGTTCTGCTTCTTCTTCCTTAAATAAGGAAGCAATTGTGATTTTTTCTGTAGCCTCTGGTTTTTCAGCAGAAGATTGGGATACTTCTTTAGGAAATAATGCCGGAAACCTGATCATGAATCTTGACATTTCTTTTATAAAGAAAGGAAGTAGGAATTGGTTTATCAACTTTAGCTAGACTCATCTTTTCAACTTTTTCACTTAAACCCGTTATTAAACTTTTAATAGTATCAAGATGATCTACTATCTTTTCTTCTACTTCTAATTTATTCAAAGATTCTTTGGCATATGATCGGACAACTAATGATGAATATTGTACCTCATTGAGGCTTCTATTTGCCTCATTCAGAGAAACTTGAATAGTGTCAAACTGTTCTTTTATTTCAGCAGTCTTTGCTGTGTTCATTTCTAGGCCTTTGATTGCAGTATTAGTCTAGTTGAGTTGTTCACTGGCCTTTTGGATTCTTCCATCTATTCCCAATGCATTATCATCTTTTTGCACCAGAGGATTTGCCTTTGCTGTATTCTGGTTTTCACCTATGATGATTCCTTTATATGGGGGAAAAGTAGAAGGTGTCTCCACTTTACTGCCATCTAGGGCAGTCCAAGCATGTTTGGTTGATGAGGATGAAGGTGTTCCAGTCATTAATAATTTTCAGGATCGACTTCCCATTTCCATTCATAGAAAGAGATCCAGGAATTTGTTACTACCTTGTAATGTTTCTAGTCTTGTGATAACATAATTTTTTCCTCAATAGCATGGCTAAGGCCAAACTGCTCTGCTTCAGGATGAGCAAATAAATCCCAATTTAACATGTCCTTCATCCATTTTGAACTTATTTGGGATTTTAGACAACCATCCATTAAAGTGAAGAACTTATGCATTTCCATTACCGCTGGCTTTTTACAATCTCATGGAATAGGGAAAAATCTGGATGGAGGGATTAATCCTTTTGCTTGTTCCGGATATCCTAATCCATACTTTGGCTTAGCTGGCCTCATTATGCTGAATATCTCAGTCAACCTGGGGTCTTCATTCTCTAGGGTGACAATTTCATGCATCATCATAATATGATTAGACTCTGCCTCATGTGGGAAGGAATGTTCGAGCATTTGGGATTTGGACATGGATTAACTGATGTAGATGGAGGGGCTTCTCTAATGCTTGGATGATGGTTTTCGTGGATTATTGATTCAGCAAGAGTGCATAAATTGACAACAGACTAACATTCAGGGCACTTAACTTCTAAAGAAGAGAAATTTACAAGTTGGGCAAACTCAAATAAAGAAACATGATGACAAGGATTTGCAATGGAACTTGAGCAGGCGATATCTACAGTGGATGGATCTCGATAATATCTTGAGCTTCTGCAGGCTTGTTCAATCCTTCTATGGTCTATTGTGGATCTTCTTGGAAAGGATAATACAACAAATGATTGGTTTTTTTTTTATGTTAGCAGAAATTATCTTCTTCAATGCAAGAGGCTTGGGATTTGAAACTACCCAGTGCTCAGGGAAAGTGAGATATTCCCAACAAATGATCTGGTGTTCTATCTTCTGATTTTTTGAATCTGTTAGGATGACAACACTAGACTTTGAGTCTTTATTGGGGGTATGGAGGACAACTGGATATAAAGAGTTTGTATGTCTAAAACATCTTCTTATCTGAATGACTATATTATGTCTTTTCTTATGCATATCAAACCCTATGATTTGAATATGCAATTGCAGAATTTGATCTATGGATTCATCAAAGACATATGGAGAGAAGTTTGGATAGCAATCAAAATAAACTGGGCCATTTGACAGAGGGGCAACAATACCTCCTATTAATGAATCGATATACTTGTTATGAGTTAAGTCTCTGACAATGGCTAGAACAAAGGTATTTAAGCCTTGATGGGTCAAAGGGTTTATCCTGATTCTTATACATCCCAAATGTAAATACTTAGTATTTAGCCTCTTAGCTTCAGCCTGTAATTGTTTCAGATTAAGAAGTGGAATCGACTGAATACTATCCGAATTTTCTTGGATTTGGCTATTGGATTCTTTAATGCTAATTCTAGTAGCAGCTCTCAAATGAAATATAGATAGATCAGAATCGACTTTAGATGCACAGATACTAGGAAGTTGCCATCGTGCAGAAGGTTGTGTTTCTTCATATTCTAGTTTGGCTTGATTTAAAACACGACTAGAACTTGATCCAAACATATCTCTGAGTGGATTTTCTATGGCAGAAGAATCTCTTTCTTCTAATTCATGGATTGTTGAATATAATATGCTCCTCAGGTAAGCTATACAAACAATTTTTGCAATGGCATTACTTGGCATTAATTCTATCTAATCTATTGGATGTGTAACGACTCTCTCTATCTAAGCAATACGCTACTACCAACTAACCAAAACACCATTAGTTAAAATAAGAGCTCGAACAATCATGCTTTCAAATGATCTATGATCACCATATTTAGTGATGTCTTTATTACGTAAATTTGACTAGAACCAGCATAGATGCATTTTAAATACGATCTAACATGAGCCGAGAGGGATCCAATCTCTTCACGTGCAATTTTTTTTTATGAGACAACATTATTTAAATGTTTTGTATAGTTATTTATTTTTTAGATTTTTTCTTATTTATTTTTTTTAATTTTTATTTTTATCATGGACGGTCAAAGTTACACATCATACTGGGCTGTAGAATGAGCCTCTTGTTTCAATAATGGGGTTATTGCTTAAGTAGGTCATGAAAAATATTTTTTTGGAATTTAATTTGGTGATGATTAAACTATTCTAAAGAACATTACTAGGTAATGCCACAAAAACATACATGAAACTTGGAAAAGCAAGGGGGGGATAAAATTTTAAGTGTACAAGGTGAAAATTGTGGGGTGGTGGTGTAGTTGCTACAATAGGTAACTTCAGACTCTAGTCAAAACTACCTATACACTTAGGTTAGGTTGGCATAAAGAAGTCACGTTTTGTTAAATCATTGGGTATAAATTCCATAGGTCACATTGAACAATAATGATAATACCAAAAATATTATTACTTTTAAATTTAAAGAGAAATTATTGTGTGGTAAAGCATTAGAGGATAAAAGAAAATTAATATATTATAAAGAGGTAGCCAACCCTATTGTAAAAATATCAAATGTATGTATATGTTTTGACAAGGGTAAATGCAAAATTTAATATGGCTAAAATAAGAAAAAACTAGCATTAGCTCCATTTTGAAAGGGAGTATGGGATGATTTCTAAAATGGCATGGGTTGAAAGAATTTATCATATTTCAAACGCTAAATTAATTGAAAATAAAAAGAACTTTCTCTTCAAATATCGTAGGTACATATACATTAATTCACAATTTCAAAACATTTGTTATAATACCAATCTTCTTAACATTTTTACTCATAAAAATTATAAAAAAATATTTGTTAATAAAAAAACACAATTATAAATTCATACCCCTCCATACTACTCCCCAGATTTGGGTAACCTACTTTGTTTCAAGACAACTTACCTTCATGAAATGAAAGGATAAATAAATTCTTTTGAGATGTGTTGGAATGTCTCAAGATGAAAGCTTAATGGCCCATGATGTATAATTATGTGAATGAAATTGTAAATGAGGAAATAAAATTGAAGAAATATGTTAGAAATGTATGAAGTTAAAGGTTGAATATTTCAATTTATATCTGAAAGTATTTCTCTATGGTCACTAAAAACAACCGATTTTTCTTTGATAATAAAATTTTATTTTATTGGGGGAGGAAGGAGCCGGAGGGGTGTTGTATAACACCGATGGATAAATAGAGAAGAATTTTGCATGGGGATTGGTAATAGCCTCGAAAAACCAAGCCGAAGCATTAGGCCTTTGGAAAGGGCTAAAGATTGCTTCCACAAAGGGACTACGTAATAAATGTTTAGTTGGAGACTCAATGCTCATCATACAATGATGTATCAAATTAAGAAAACAAAAGGAAGAAAACCTTCCCCATATATTCCAGTGAATACGGATTCTCTTAAATATATTTGTTTCCTATGACATTTATCATGTCAAAATGGAAAATAATAAGTCAACTAATGAACAGGCTAATAGGGGAGTCAATCTAGAACAAGGGATGATGGTGGTGGACCAAGGGAAACCAACCTTATGTTATATCCCGTGAAAGTTGAAAACCAAAGATAAAATTCTCCTAAGGAGTCGAATGAACTGGAATTAATCTCAGATAATCCACTCATAGACCTTATTCAATTTAAAGCATGACAATTTTTTCTCGCGTGGCAGGATCATCATATCATCAAATGGGAGAAGCAGGGAATTAAGTCCATGACAAGGGACAAGTGGATGGGATTGGAATCAACATTTAATAACCACTCCAATGAATGGAGAGACAATACCCTAATCAAATAGTGGCAATTATTCTCAAGAAAATTTGTGGGTGAGATGACAACATTAGGAATGGAATTTCACACTGAATGTGTTCAAAGACAAGGTGTTCTCTTTCAATCCGAAGGGATGTTTGCAACATATGGTAAGGAATAGATTGGTAATATAATGAGTCTTATAGAACATTTAAACATGAAAATTATTTGAATCTAGGGAAGGTTAGCTCTCAAAATGGAAACAACCAGAACAAAAGGTAGTGGTGCTCTCTCAGAAGAACATATCGCTTTGTTCAAGGAGGAAATAACAAAATTGGTGGAAAAAAATAGGGAGCAAATTATACAAGAAGCTCACTCTCAATTTGTAGTGATGACCTATCAAATCACTGTAATTCGGGAGGATTTTGAGCATCTATAGAAGTTCGTGGATTTGCTGACCACTAAATTGATTAAAATGAACCTTAAAGTGGACAATTTGGAAGTTATGGTGGAAATAACAACGATTGGTGCTCTAAAGGAAGTCTTTGAGTTAAAAGATGCAACTTAGTCTAGCGTTCATCCTACCAAGGAAGTAGAAGAAAATAATAGTGAGGAAGCAATGATTCCCACTATGGAGGTCAGCGAACAAATGGATCAGGAAGCAAGTCCTTCTGAGGAGATGAAGGGAAGCAACTTTTTATATTTCCATATGTCATGCTTTTTTGTTTTGTTAAAATCTGTGGTGTATTTTGGTAAATTTATAGATTGAGTGTAGTAAGGAGAATACCAATGAACAAACAGGGTAGCTATAGCACTTATTTTGAACTTTTTTGGGAAAGACATGAAATAGAGCAATCTCTAAATGTAAAGGATTTGGCTTGATTATAGTTTGATAAATATAAAGCTACTTGTTCCTTAAAAAAAAAATTATTTAAGAGACATAAGTCAAAAGGAATATTAGTGACTAGAGAACTAATACTGTATTAGCAAAAAAAGAAAAATAGAACAGATGATAAATTATTGAAAAGGAGAACATTTACACGTCCTTAACAGTGTTTGTTAAAAATACTTTTATATATAATTTTAGTGTAAAGTGGTTTTCGTGATGATAATAGATATGTTAAGAAAAGGGTCCAATTATTATGGTTTTGATGATTAATGAGGCAACTTTCAATTTGATACTTTTAAGAACTTTCCATTAATACCGTCAATGCCGAGCTCTTCTGCCGACCCCACACATGACCACATGACACTAGGAATTGTACAAACAAGAATATCAGTGTCGACTGCCTAATGACATGAAACTCATCATCGAATTTGATTTCATTTTTCAGAGTTGAAATCCTTCTTGTGAGCAATTACATACAAATTTCTAACCCAATGATAAAGTACATCCTCTGATTTTTTTAAACCAATTCCATGTCAGCTATATTGAAGGCATTTGTAATAATATATTTCATTCCTAATGTTGTCCCAATCCCTTTTAGAATATGCAAATGACGAAGTAGCATATAAGGTCAGCTACAACCCTGGATGTTACATCATCTCCCAAATAGTTGATGAGGTAGTATCAGGGTTGGAATTTCAAAATAGACTCACCCATCAAATTTGATAGTTTTCACACTTCCCCTTCCCATATTCACAATTTAAAGGAAAAATATTGATAGTTTTGTAAATTTTTAAATGGTATTTAACGAGAAAATCACTCGGTGATAGGTAATTTTCCCATCAAATTCCATCCCTGGGTAGCACATAAATGTAGCCTGGACTTAAACAACATCATGAAAGTAAAGCCCATTGGCCAGATTTATGTACTAGGCTATGAAGCATTCAATGCTACACAACTAATGGTAAACAAATTATTGGAAAATGCTACAATGGGTGGTATATAGGTTATCTGATGATGTACAACATACTAGTAGCCACAACATTGAATGATACAAAGACAGGTTTATAGACAACCCTTTATTTCATAACATGAAATATATCTCAATTATATATATAGAAAGGAGGGACTCAAAGGACTTTCACTTCACAGTAATGGCAGGAGGAGTCCTTGTCCCAATCCTACGAAGAACAAGTCAAGAGTGGAACAAGACGACAATCGAGAGGCAATAATCTTGGCATCTGTGATAGACATAATTTTATCTATGATCGACTACATGATAGCATGAACACAAATTTATTCATCGTATTCACCATTGAGTTTGCTTTTCCAGTATTGAAAATCCTTTATATGACGTTTATGAGGTAATGACAAACATTGCTCGACTTTTCAAAGTGTCGTATGAATTCTTTCCAAAAAAGTTCAATAGAATCACAACCTTCCCTGATTGGTGGTGAGGTGAGACTAATATGAGTGTTCTAAGATTTAACTACATCTTCACCTCAATTATTGAATAAGTCTTGTATTATGGTTCAATGGTTGATTATTTCTAGCCATATACAAGAATACACATTGCACAACATAAATAAAACTGAAGTAAAGTTTGTATAGATGAGCTTCCTAAATAATTTAACACTTGTAACAATTTTTAGAGAGTATTTTAAAACCGAAGAATACAAACCATACAAACTTTTATAATAGTATATTACAAGTCACTATCATGCCATAGAACACAAATCGTGCAACAATACCTCACAGGGTCATAAATTGATTCAGATGGTGCACATCCAACAAACCAACTCATATTGCTTTACTCATTTGTTTTGCACAAGACATACTCGTGCCACACAACCATTAAATTTTGTTAGTTTTTATGTTTATAGGCATGGTTAATTTCAGAACAAAGCTTCCACAATTTTCATTTAAAAATAAAAATAAAAATGTATGGATGGTATATATTTAATAATGCAAGAATATTCTTACACAATATGATCTATGAAATCAAAGATTTCTAAGTTGTTTTTCCATTTCAAAATTTATGCAGTGTCTTTATTACCTCCAACATGTCCTCACATTGCAAATTCTCATCATTACATGAAATAAATGACTATTGAATTAAATGGAATATAAGTGTTTTAATGGCTATCGATGTTTATCATCCATTTAATTTATATGGATGAGCTAATATATATGCAGTTACCTCTCTACATGAGTAGTACCATACAAATTGTGGAACAAGCCCATTGTTCCAACTCCCCTTCACATGCATTGGTTCAATTGGGTTGCCTTGTCTATGTCGTGTACCTATATGTGCGTGTCCTTTGCCAAGCATTCTTCATCCATATAACATCATAATAAAGAACATTGTTGTGCCATCATTCTACACTTGTGCCCATCATCCCCAAAATTTCCTAGTGAGCATACCAGTCATGCCCTGATCTTAGTCCATCAATTGAGATGTTGTGTTCCATTTCATTTTGTGCAAACACGTGCCTGAGCATAGTACTAAGAGTCTTACATCCTCTGCTACCCCAATCCATTGTTGTCCTTAACAATCATGGTGCATGCAGTCCATGGCGCTTCTCAAATTCACAAATACTATGCCTTGACACCATAGTGTTTCATGAGACTATATCCTTCTAATAGACAAAATACTCATCAATTCATAAATTTTTCCACTAGATAATTGGTCACAACCAATCTAATGAAATTATACTTAAAATATGAAGTCTACACTATGAGCGTTAAATTATCCTTAGATTTCTAGAGTCATTAATTATTGTGTTATGCTTATGCATGCAATAGATGAAATAGGTAGAAGATAGAGAACAACAAAATAAAACTCAAAAACCAAAATTGGCACAAGATAAATGCTTTCAAGGGAAAATGAAATGAGAATGAGAGCTTTCTTTTCTTTCTTTCTCTTAACGAAAAATGGATGTAAGTTCAAATAAGGGAGAGCCATGGTCGATGGGCCATAGTTCACAAACCCTTTCTATTTTCTATTTTCTTATCCTCTCTTGGTTACTGTACTCATATATGGAACAAAATGGACTCCAATATAATGGAACATGTTTTCCTCCTATTGGCTTGGTTATAACACAACATGATAGCCTCTTAGTGGTCACGTTTCAGTTCTTCAACTCTTAACTAGAGTTACAATATTAACTTTTCTAGAGTATTATTCATCATGATTATATGTCTAACCCATTTTCATGAATAATCAAGGCTAACGTGGCATCCTCTTAAATCATGGTGGTCAAAATAGTAAGTACAAATTCAGAGTGGCATAACTTTTGCATATGGACTCTGATTGAGGTGATTCCTTCATTGTTGGAAAGATATATGTGTGTAAAATAGCGTTAGAGGGTGCTTTGCATAAGAGGATAATTTTTACCCCCAAAAAATGCCATTTGATGCCTCAACATGTGTTTGGAAGGTTTTAGATCCTAATTTTCCAAATTAGGAACCACTAGTAAAAATGGTCATGTGAGTTGATTCCTCCACTTTCTCTACTCTAGAAGCAGAACATGGATGAAAAATAATAATAATCTAATATGGGTCACTCATGCTACTAGTTATTTCCAAAAAAATCATTACACTCATATCCCCTAAACCACCAACTTAGGTCCATCAAGAATCTTTGTATGGGCATATGATGGCTCAAGTCACCTTGTGTCATCCATGTATATCCAACATGGTTTGGGTTGAATGATGTGAAATACAAGATGATGATCATCCACTTGAAAGAACAAATCTAACCAATTTATGACATCTATGATCCTCTCAAGTACTCTAAATAAAATGTCAATCTCGACACCAATTATGGAGCCATCCTAGTCAATTGCTTGAACTAATATCTACCTTGCGTAATGATGACCTAATATTCCATGTTGAAATTTTGTCTCATCTCTCATGATCTTCCCACTAATCCATCCTATCATTGACACTATTCAAATTAACGTTATGCATTTCCAACCTATCGAGCCAAGAAGTAATGTCTTGGCTAAATCGTTGAGGATTAATTCTTTAGGTCACTTTATAAAGTAATGATAAGATAAAAAATATTGTTACACCTCATTTAAGGAGAAATTATGGTGTGGTAAGGAATTAGCTAATAAAATAAAATTAATATAGTATAAAGAGGTAACCAACCCTAATGTAACATATCAAATGTTTCTCTATGTTTTGATAAGTGTGAAGAATAAATTTAACATTGCTAGAATAAGAAAAAGAATAGTGTTAGCTTTGTATTAAAACAAGGTGTTGGATGATTTCCAAAATGGCATGGGTCGAAATAATTTTTCATGTTTTTAACATTAAGTGAGTTGAAAATGAAAATGTTTTTCTCTTAAAATATCATTCATACATATAAACACATATTTCATTATATATGGAAGTATTCAGTGGATCTAGAATTTAGAACTTTAACTAGATTAAGTTTTTTCAAAATGAGGAATTAGAAAGTCACTTAATTCACTAATTTTAATGTAGATATTCACCATTTTTGTGTAAAAATTATCATGATAAACTTTATAAAACAAATTTATATAAACTTGGTAAAAAAACTCTTTCACATTTTAATCTTGGATTCCTTACATTATCTATTTTAATATTTTTTATGGTTTATAGTAAAAGATAAGTTTGTTAAGGTTATTTTATGAAAATAATGATGCTTATGTTACTATTATTAATCCATTTAATTATAATCTGATATAGTAAATATCATGTATGTGTTAAGTCATGATTATTGCTAAGGCAGTGTTCGCACAATTTAAAAGTCTATCACCTTTGCAACACTAGTTATATTATGGTTGAAGATTAAAAAACTCTCAAAGATCATCGAGTTTATACTCATATTAGAATTAAATTTCAAAATATTTGTGACACTACCAACCTTTTTGATTGTTTAACTAAACAAAATTATGATGATATTGAAACACTTCTTTTAATGCTTTTTCAGCATAACAATAAAATTCGAAATAACTTTTAATAATATCTCTTTATATCCTTATTTACCATAGTTGGTCTTAGTGGATGATAATCATCATTATCACCATCATAATTACATACTATTGTAGAAAGTTTGCACTATTTTAGAGTAGGAGAAAAATAAATTTAGGATCAAATTAAATGTTGAATGTGAGTAGTAGCATAATTTATTTTTATTTATTAGTTGTATGTTTATGTTAATAAAGAAGTTGATTGAGGCTCGCTTTATGAATAATAGATTAATATGCAAGATATATATTAAGTATAAAGTTATTTAATGACAAATGAAATTTTTG
>APFE031213837.1:8745-21805 GCA_000404065.3 Pinus taeda
TACAAGGTGAGAAGATGGAGAAAACTCAACTGCAAGACTGTTCAATATTCTGGAACAAGTTCTGACATGTGTTTGGAATATCTTCTTGGCTGTTGATGTCCACTGCCAAGAAGCGATCCATCCTAGATGAATCTTTGTTCTTGAAGGACGTTTGTTGCTGAAGCATCTGTGTGAAGAATGACTGGTTTTATGACAGTGCTTACATGGATGAAGATCAAAACAGTGATCTTTCAGATGGCCAACTCGATCACAGTGTTGGCATTTCACGATCTGTTGTTGTTGTTGCTGCTGTGGAAGAGGAGCAGAGTCTGGAATAGCTGACGCTGAACTGTCATGAGGAGCAGGTGAACTGTCATTAATGAAACCAACACTCTGAAACTGAATGGGTTTTGAGTAGTCTGGAATATGAAAGGACAAGTCCTTGTCATATCCAAGACCAGTTCTGTGCTTGTTGTGGACAAGCTGTTCCCAAGGTCTGATGATGGGCTTGGGAAGTGCAGACTGAGGTTCTGCATCTGCATGTACAACTGCTGCTTTATTTGAATGAACAGGAATATTATTGACTTGCTGTTTATGGGAGTCTGTTTCAATCTTCTGAACAGAAACAGGTTTAGAATGATGACTCCATTGCTGTAGTTCTTCTTGCTGCAGCTTTGTCTCAAGCTGCAAAAACTCAATATTTTCCTGTACAATATGCAGGCATGTCTGAATGTCATAGAGAGTGTCTTTCCTTATTTGCACTGTGTTGTGAGCCGTTGATACGATTAGAGTTCTCAATAACTCCAATAATCGATGAATTTTTGTCATTATTTAAATAACTCAAGTCAACAAATGATCACAAATGTACTTGTAAAGGCAAATTGCAATATTCTTCAAAATTAAAAGTGCCCGATGATAAGAGGGAAATCTTGAAAATTGATTCTCCTTTATGTTCGGTTGTCAAATAAATTCCTCTATTGTATGCCAACAAACAATAAGTATCATGTTAAACACTTCACATGTAGTATGCTCAAGATTCTAATGCATAGGGGCAACCGACAATTGATACCCCACTCTATCTTTTGTACAGAACGTTCGGCAAATTGTAGATTTGGACCTCTTTTGTAATGCTTGAGAGCAAGCGAAACTTAATTTCAATATCAAAGAAAAAATGATGCTAACACTGACTCGAACTAAAAGCACCAAAAATTTACAATCCAAACTCAATCGGTTCAATCTTATTAGGCATGGTTACCATTTCCATTCACATTGATTCTAGAGTGTTCTTACACTGTTTGATCATAACATGATAACATCTCGTTTAGAGTATGAGATTGCTTTAGAACAGCTACAGGTGTCCACGACAAAAGATCCTCAACTGCTTTGCTTAGATCACAGATGCATTCTTCTTAGGTCAATCAACTTCAGATTATATGCAGATATTCAAACACTTCCAGGTCACTTCCAGGTATCGACCTCACAAAAATGAGTTGTATTTAGGCTTGAAATGTGCCTCACAGGCTCGGATACATCACATTTGAGCTGCCAAGCAATGCTTTTGCACTAAACGGAATATTCTATAATGTATACCTCTGTTCTAGAGGCGAATAGTAGAGGATCAGAACCATGTCAGAATCATAGAGTTGTGAACCACTGTGAAAACAATTTCAGAAAACCAACGATTATGCCCTCATAACAAAACGACTAAAACCTGCAAAATATATGTTGAACTCAGCGAGTATAACTGAGATTGCCGGAATGCCGATTATCTTATCGTAAGAACGGGCAAAAATTCAACGGGGTTATCGTAGATATTAGCAGCATCCCCTCCTTTAAGGACTTGAGAAAGAAGAATTCGGGAAGTACCCACCAGTATGTCGCTCCTGATATGACCGCGGGCATAAATGTCCACATTAACAGCAGCCAGATTCTGCGAAAGGAGCTCCTCGTCCGCCTGAAGAACTAGTAGCTGGTTCCAGAAGAGGTTTAGTCCCCCGGTTCGTCGATGCAGGTGTAGGCCTTGTGCTCAGGAGGAGTTGAGGCATAATTTGGCAGTATCAGATCATAAGGATTGGAATCGATTGATCAAAATATTCACAAAAGGTAGAAAACAATGGATCAAAATAACCAAATCCTTCTCGATGATGACAGGAGCCAATGATCAATTGGCATTTGGTGATAGGAGGGTTAACTCCCTTCGGCCTGATCTCAAGCGCAGCAAAATCACTCAAGATGAGTGTAGCAGCACCGGCATGGATGTTGACAACCAAATATGTTATGAAGGTCCCCTGCGCTCTAACTGCCTCGCAACATCATCTCCAAGACTGACCGACCATGACAGTGCAGATCCTTCGACTAGGTTCCCAACACAAAGGGGAAACTCGACTTGTTCCTTCTCCAACCGATGATGATGGCCATCCAGGCGCGGCTTCGCAACCAGATTTTGAAGATTCAGAGAACCAAGTGTTTGAGAACAACTTACGTTACAACTTGTCAGCGGGTTCACTTGCGGGCATGCTATATTTTTCCGAGTTCTGTGCAGATGGCCCAACTCAAGGCGACAGAACTCCACCTTCTTGCTATGTGGTGGCTTCCCCGGAGGCCTTTTCAGACAGTGAGGCTTTCGTCGTTGCAACAGAAAGGACTGGTGATCGAAAGGGGAAAACCTTAACTGAAAGGGGTTTTACGGTGTTAAGTTTACGGCTTAAGAACAAGCATTGGTTGCAACCGGATAAAGAAATCCACTAAATACAGGTAAGGGAGCGGGATCTGAAGTAAGGATGAGAGAACGTGAAGGACATAAATACAACTATGTTACCGAGCATAAGATGTATTCCAGCCAGTGACCTTTACTTTGATCACTCTATAAGCTCCGGGACAGGCTCTGCCGCTGGTGCTTTGACAATATCTACCTAAGTAACTCTTGCTTCTGGTGCCTTTACCTTCATCAAGGTCCGCTGGAACAAGCTTTCGATGGAATATGCATAAAGTCGGAACAGGCTGGCATGTGCGTTGTGCTTTGAGTCAAAACGCTCCGATTAATCTCCCTACTGCTCGAGCTTTACTCCATGTTGATTCAAAATCCTCCTATACCCATGTCAGAAGCAATCACCGCTTCAACGCAGCATTCCTTCAAGCGTTCAGCGTAACAGAGCGCAGGTAATGAGGGTAGGCAGCGCTATTCAAGGCAGCGTTCAAACGTTCACCAGAAAGTGGATAATGAAAACGCAGATACAGCGTTTCAATGTCAGAAGGCAGCGCAGCGCTGGAAGGACAGAGTCAGCGGTCAGAACAGTTGCTCAGGGAATAACCGGCCACACATCATGGCTCTGATACCATGTTAAACACACATGGTGAGGGAGAACAATCAGGAAAACAATAGGAAAGATAAATCATTCAGTATAATTTTTATTCACAAAAGATGTACATTTATAGTACAATATGGTGACCGTTGGGATTCACATCCCAAGGTCCCTTGGACTGCTTGTCCATTCGGCTTCCACACTAACCCTTTAGGATTAGGTGTCCAACAGTCCTCTTTCTTTTGGTGGACCCCGTTTTCCACTAACTCGCACCCTCTTCTTTCTCTCTCTTCCTCCACAAGTGCGAATTATCTCCAAGGGTCAAATTGCTTCCTTTTTGTGGTCCCCACATCCCACCAAGGCTGAAATTTCTCCTATTCTCCTAAGTCCTTATGCCTCCCATATCAAATTTGCCTCCAATGCCTGAATTTCAAAATTTTGTTATGCTTAGCACCACCCATAAAATCTCCATTGACCTCCTCAAATGGAAAAATCGAAATTGAGGACATTACAACAAATAACTAAAGAATACTATACATGCTAACTAGACTGATCGATTTGAAGAGCGACTTTGTCACTTGTAGAGGGATGTCTAGGGTTTTATTTGCACATCTCTCTTGATGGTGTAAGGTAAAGTTTGTTTCACTTTGTTGGGCCATGCCCTAGTGCTCCCCACCAAGAGTTTCAATTTATTTTACATCATAGTTTAGCTATTGGTTGACGGCTTTTACCTAACTGGAAACCTTTCTAGTAGGGCTTGATTTCAAAAAAAAATCTTGATTAGGCTTGAGGTGATTTAACTTCTAGTGTTCCACCTCTAGCCATAATCCACAAGCATTGATCAACCAGCTTAAGACGAGCATCAATTTGACCCCATAGCCCTAGTAGAAATAAGGCACACTCCTTATTCCAACAGCTAGCCATCTCTTTTTACTAAATTCTGCAATTGCCTTTTATTATTTAAAAAGCTTTAAATATAGAAAAAAAATAAAAATAAAAAAAATATAGAAAAATATAAGCTTCAAAGCTAAAAATTGATCTAGAAAATTTCTTCACTTTTATGTCTAGATAAGATTTGACTGAGATTACATTTTGATTCTAGACTCATTTTTTAGAACAGTGTGCCACATTGAATATTTAAGAAAACCATTGTCCCCTCTCCTCTCTTGCATTTAATGTTGATCTAACAAATGTGGAAGGGTTTTGAAGGTCATTTTAGAAATATGATTTTATCTTCAATAATTATAGCTCAAGTATGGGTAAAATGCTTTTAGAAACATCAAAAGTTGATTCTAACCCTTCTAATCCCTAGCAACATTTCTAAAGTTTTTTAATTGAATATCGCTCACCTTTGGAAGTGCTTTCAGTTGTCATAACAATTGCAATAGGTTTTGATACTAATTGGGACACTCTTATTTTTCAACCCCCACGAATTGGTCCCCCAAAACTGAGTAACAATTTCCAGATTTGAATAACATTTTGAATAATCAATACTTTGAAGTGCTAGTATGTTTATTTTCATTATATTTCATTACAATATCATCTTGAATTCATAGTCATAAATTTATATAGCATTTTTGGGCTTATGAGAGGCCCCAAGGTCATCGTTTCTTTGTTGGTTTCTGCAAAACTTCATGTTTGCAGGTGTTTAAATGCAAGGTAAATCATCATTTCATGGTTTCAATCCCAACATTGTTGAGGACTTCATAATCAATCGTGGTGCTTTTGTCAAGGTTACTTCATTCATGAATTTAGTATTTTCTTCGTTGGTTTGTGTTTTCTATGGTAAAATATCATACATTAGATCAAATTTTATTTTTTATCTTTAAATCCTAACCTTCATCATTTGATTGTTTGTAGGCTCTAGTCATTGTATTACTTTTGGTGATGCTTATGTAGTTTGGGATACCCACTATGGCATTTTAGGAGTTGGCCAAAAGTGAGAGGAAAGTGTGCGTAGATGACATTAGGTGCATCTCATGTGTGCTTACCATTTGGAATCTTGGCCAAGCCTTTATAAGCCTGCTAACATAAGTGGTAAAAGGTCTCTAGGGTAGCAGTTAAGTATTAGAGAGACTATGACCTGAGATATGGAAGAGCTAATGACAACTCCTTAGTAAAGTTAGCAAAATGTGGCATGATAGTTAAAGTGAGGCAATATGCTACCACAAGGAAGGAGAGAGGTGTTACAACTCGATTTTAGAGAAAATCGAGAAAAACTAAGAGGAACGGAATGAGGAAGAGGAATTCTAATAAGTCCATTAAGATTTTACACTTCATTAAATGCCTATTGCCATATATTAATTACAATTCACATGCAGATAACAAATTAAAAAATGAAACCAAACTAAAATGGGGTTCATTATTGTCCACATGTTTGGGTCGGTCCTTGAATTGGTGCCCCGTAGTTTGAGCAGTTAAAAGAATGTTAAAAGCATAGCATGGCCACAAGAAAGAAAAAAAAAAGAAAAAGAATATTATAAAATGAAAAATATAGTCGGGGCATTTAATATAGCACATGGGCAAAAGCCGAGCATGAGCTCTACCCCTTATTATGGCCATCACCCTGGTTCCTAGGACCCTATGAGTGCCCCCAAATCATTGCGGAAACCATACACGTCCCAACCCCTAAGGGCAATGAACTGCCCCGCCTTCAGAGGTTTATAAATTATAACTGCTTATATCATACATAGCATGCTCTCATTTCCTAAAGCCTCGACCAGTGATACAAAGAAAAATCAAGAAAATGCAAAAGGAAAATAAAGAAGGGTGGGAAAACAAAGGACGAGGTAACTCATGTATCCATGATTTCTCCCTCCTACATCTATACACCCAAATAATCATCATTTCCATCCTTGAACCCATGCCATTTGCCCTTGAGAGCACTATGTCCCCATCCATTCATCATCATTCACATGACACCTATCAATTAAAACATGTACCAGGGACTTGTCTATCCCCTTAGGGACTGGGAACACCTAATAAGGTTGTTTATTACCCACTCCTACCTAGGAAGGTAACACTAAATTTGGAAAGGAAGACAAGTATGAAGTCTCAGTGTGCCCATGATAAACAAGCTTGGTTAAGTTAGATGTACCAATGAATTATTGTACCTGTTGACTGCTGGAGTAGCACCTGACGATTATTTGACGACTCCATGCCCAAGGATCATCCCGAAGACACTTGTACCATCAGAGATGTCATCAGTCAACAGAGTTGTTTAACTCTCCTTCTATCTTCTCATCATATTTCTTCTCTGTACCCAGATTCCACACCCTACGGGGAATTGTAATAAGTGATGCTAGTATGATGTTCTTGAATTTGTAACAGGCCTAGGATGTGGGACTCGATCAGCAAACGAGTACACCTTGGAGTGTTTTTTTTATCCGGTGAATTATCCCTTTCGTTTCCCTTTCTTTTTCAGAGGCGGATAATTCTCTGGATTTTTTCACTCGTGCACACCCCAAAGCCGAGGTGACGGTTTGAAGATTGAGCCCCTGACACATCCTAGTGTCTAGGGTCGATGTATATTACCATACTAGATCACACGTAAAGTTTCGTGGAATTTGGCTAGGTCTAGGTAGGATTTTTTAATAGTTAAAAGTTTCCCGCAAAACGGGATTTTTTAATTATTTTTTGTATAAAGGCATAAATAAGTGGCATTAGGAGATGCCTGGGGCGTATGACCAGTCAAAATTCATCCTCAGAGGCCTAGCATTCTCCTAGAGCCTACTTTGGGGGTCAAAAAAAATGATTCATAGTCCCTCAAAAGGCAATTTTTCCAGTGACAGTGGCAAAAATGAAGAAAAAATTCAAAAAAAATGAATAATTGGGAAAATTTAAAAAATTTTCCAAAGTCAAAATAAGTCAAATTTTGACAGGAGATTAAGCAGATGATCAAGGTGACGTGGCAAAGCAGTGTGGGGCCCACATCAAGTCAAAGTTCCAGAAAGTCAAAGTCAAAGTCAAAGTCAAAGTCATGAGGCAAATGGAATTTCAAAAAACTTTGATTTAATTTTTGAAAATATTATAATTAAAGGTTTATTAATATATAATGGGACCCCACCTTGGCCCAACAAAATTAGCACATGGCCAAAATTAAAATCCGTACAGCAAGGTCCGTACGATTTCCGTACGTCCGTACGGAAGCTAGCTCCACGCTGGCAATTAAATCTTACTTGGCACAGGTCAGCATGTTTTACGTGGCTTGTAAGGCAGTCAACAGTTATGTGGCAGTCAACAGTTCAGATTGAAAAATTAATATACGCAGGTCAGCAGAATTAAAACGGTGGGCAGTCGTACGGCAGCCATCCTGTTAGCTAACGCAGCCAGTCAAACGGTCAGCATAAAATCAGCAAATAAATACACGCAGATTTAAAGAGCTGTTTATGTGGCAGCGGAGCCAGTTAAATCAGCAAGTTATATTCCAGCATTTAAAACAGTGGGCAGCATGTTTAAAGCTACAGCAGTTTTGCATGGCAATCAACAGCAGTTTAAAGGCAGCCATCCTACAACACTTATCTTCAGTCAATCAGCAGTTCAAAGGCAGCCACGTGGAAATCAAGAGCAGTTATCTTCACATTGGGATCGTCATCAAGCCACTTGTCATTTCATTTCTTCATTGGGATCTTCACCTGATTGCCATTTGTCATTGGAATTTGCCTTGGGATTGTCTCCCATTTTCCTATTTATATGAGCCTTGGGCTCTTATTGTATGATCATAGAACGAGCTATTGGGCTGGCGGAGACTCTGCCGGATTGTGTATTCAGCATTCTTATTAATAATAAAAGTCTTTGGGGTTAGCAGCTTCTTGTGTGGTGCATGTCTTGGTATATGAGGTATACTTGTGTCGTTTAGTGTTCATGTGATTTTCATTTTGCTATCTAGTTGTTTTTCAGTTTGCCTGAAGGCACTATTGTCTAGGGAGGAGAGATCTGCAGCTATCTCAGATCTCTTCTGGGCTTGGTATATCTTGCACACTTGTTGTAGCTTGTCCATTCTCGGTTGAATGACAAGCTCAACTTGGTCTCTATATACTAAGTCCCTTGTTGCACTAACAATTTGTTTGCAAGTGTTTTCTGTGTTTTCAAGCGACAGGTTTGCCAGCTCTGTTGGAGGGCGAGGACTTCTTCGACGGGAATAGTCACCTCCCAGGATACCAAGGATCCCACATGCTGTTCAAGCCATCAAGCTCTTCAGACACCAAAAAAAAAGGGATTTACGCAAGAGGGAAGTACCCTGATCTCTTAGCTTCGTTTCTATTTTGAAAGTCAAAGCAAATTTTCCCTTTTCATTTAAAAGCATTCGTTTCCATTTTGAGCATAAAAGAAGTACAAACAAAAATATTTTCATTTCCGAAATAACAACGTTATAAGGCACTGGTCATTTGTGTGGTACATGTTCATCGTATGGTTAATGGCTATTGTTTATATTTCGTTTTGATTTTAGATCTCAGATTGACAATCTTATTTACTTAAATAATCCTCCTAGAACTTTTCATCTCAGCTTTAGGCTTAACTTTCCATTTAGGGACCACCCCCCTTAGCTAGCCTAGGAGATAGCTAAAACGGAGAGAGTTGGGAGCAGTGTGACAGCCCCTTCTCTGAGTTCCCTGCCACCAACCACACCTTGTGGGGTTGAAGGCTTTTCTCGCTAACTGTGTAGGTAGGTGCGGGCGGCAGGGTCAACAGTACCTAATTGTGAGGATGCGCATTGGATATTATATGTAATTGGTTGGTGGTTTCATCATGGGTTGGACAACTAAAGTGGGAGCCAAGTCCACTAGATGATAATATTGACACCTATGGGTGAAGTGTTGAGAGCCATGGGACTCCCATTATGTGTAGAGCATCATTCGATGTCATGGGCGCCCTCAACAACTTCAGTAGTCTACTCATTGCCCTAAATTATTCTCTGAGATGATGTGCTTGGACTAGTGTGCCCCGGTCGACTTAGCATTATATGGCCCATAGGAGGTTTGTCTCATCCCTTAAGACATGGGAGGGCAAGAACCATCGTAAGATCCCTCAGTATTGTAACATTAGAAGCTATTCTATCATCAATATGCACCAGTCGTCTTAGCATTATATGGCCCAAAGGAGGTATGTCTCATCCCTTAAGACATGGGAGGGCAAGAACCATTGTTAGAGCCCTCAGTGTTGGAGCATTACAAGCTATTCTATCATCAGGGGACCCATGAGACCAATTTTTGTGACCCAAACTCACTTTGGGGCACCCCATGATGACTTGCATGGAGAGTAAGGAGCCATCCCCTTGTCCATGATCTATGGAGCCCTCTCACACACTTTGGCACTAAGAGGACTCAAAGTAGCCCTCCAACGGCCTTACATCAGCATGATATCATCAATTTGGCTAGCTATTAGATGGTTATTTCATAATTTTTAAAAGCTACTTGGTCAGCTTATGACCAAGGCATGTATTTTGCAAATTTTTAAAATGATAGGGTACTTGGTCTAATAATTCGACCTACCAGGTCGCATATAAATAAAACTCAACTTCATTTCTACTGGATCATCATCACACTTGGGAATTTCGGCCTTCTTGGAAACTTCGAACTTTTTCTTTAGATTAGTTATTGGATGTCCTGGATCCATTTTAATATTTGGAGCTGAAATTTCATTTCCTTTGTAGCTATTTCTTGATCTGTGGATGGATATATCATATTGTCATCTTGTAAGTGCCTCTTCTTGAAGTTTCATTCTTGAAAAATGTCTAATGTATGGAATTGTTGCAACTAGATTAATGCTATATTCAGCCCTAATTGTTGAAGATTTATTTTGAAAGCTATTTGGTGGGGAATTGCACATGTTACACATAGCATGACATGTGATGAATGTTCCTAGTGGGTGAAATTTTGTTTTTCCTCCATAAAACTCTATAAATTTTGAGTGGGTAATTGTTGAGGGTTGGTAACTAGGACATCAATTCTTGACCTCCTTAAAGACAGTTATGGAAAATTTGAAGCATGTAGAACTCCATAAGCCCAAAGAAGAAGGCATTGATCGAAATGATTTTGTGATCAAATCCTTCTTTCTCCATATTTTCTACTCCCAATGTTTTGGTCCCCTCTTCTTGGATGGCTAGCTTAGGGTATAGAGCGAAATTCTCTAGAGAGTGAAAGGGTGGACTCTGGGATCATAGACTTCAAGCTTAGGGTCTTAGCAACAAGTCCTCAAAGTTTTAAAAGCATCCCTTGTGTTTTCATCCATAAAAACTCTTTCCCGATGTGCCGTAGAAGGGAAACCCTAGTTTCGAGGGTTGTATGAGCTTAGCATTCAATGGAATAAATCATAAGAAGCCCTTTCTTCTCCTTGTCGTGATCTCGGGAGTACCTTTAACCACGATAATTCACAAAACCCTAGATCTCATGCAAGTTTCTTCTATGTCTCTAATAGGGAGTGAAAACCCTTTTGAAGTGCCATACTATCACATAGAGCTTCCCTTAAGAAGTACTACCTCATCACCTAGTACCTCAAACCCTAGAACATCAATTAAAGGTGATTGTTTATCTACCAGGACTCCTCCCATCGATGAAATTCTGTAAAGAGCAAGGGATACCGACTTTGGTGACAGTGGGACATTGTCCATTGTTATCACTTAGTCTAGCTCTTTGACCCTTAGGCTTTCCCTCCTTAGAGCCTACTAGATTGTGTGGTAACACAACCTACAACATAAAAGTAAACGGCTTGCCACATACAAGGAGACGATAACAATAGAAAATCTCAATGAAGGCTGAGAAGCGAGTGAAGGTGAGAAGAGGAGAAGGAAGGAGAGGCAGCAAAGGTAGGGATGAACGGGTGGAGGAAAGAGAAATCAAAGTTACTGAAGCCAGGACCAGAAATATGAACCAAATACGCAAGAGGGGACAAAGTTACTGATGTCGGGACTAAAAATATGAACCAAATACGCAAGAGGGGACAAAGTTACTGAAGTCGGGACCAAAAAAATGAACCAAACTCCAGAAATGTTGCCCCAGAGTTTGATGCAGTTAAAAGAATGTTAAAAGCATAACATGGCCACAAGAAAGAATCAAAAGAAAAGGAATATTATAAAATGAAAAAGATGGTCGGGACATTTAATATATCACATGGACAAAAGTTGAGTATGAGCTCTACCCCTTATTATGGCCATCGTAGTAATTCCTAGGGCCCTATGAGTGCCCCCAAATCATTGAGGAAACCATGCACGTCCAAACCCCTGGTGGGCAATGAACAACCCCACCTTAAGTGGGTTATAACTGCTTATATCATACACAACATGCTCTCATTTCATGGAGCCTCGACCAGTGATACAAAGACATATCAAGAAAAGGCAAATGGAAAATAAAGAAGGGTGGCAAAACAAAGGACGGGGTAGCTCATGTATCCACGATTGCTCCCTCGTACATCTATACACCTAAATAATCATCATTTCCATCCTTGAACCCATGCCATTTTCCCTTGAGACCCATGTGTCCTTATCCATTCATCATCATTCACATGACACTTATCAATTAAAACATGTACCAAGGACTTGTCTTTATCCTTAGGTACTAGGAACACCTAATAGGGTTGTTTATTTCCCACTCCTACCTAGGGAGGTAACGCTAAATTTGGAAAGGAATGCCACCATGAAGTCTCAAAGTGCCCTTGATAAACAAGCTTGGTTAACTTAGATGTACCAATGAATTATTGTACCTAATTGTGAGGATACGCATTGGATACTATATGTAATTGGCAGGTGGTTTCATCATGGGTTGGGAAACTTAAGTGGGACCCAAGTCCACCATACGATCATATGGACACCCTTGGGTGAAGCGTTGAGAGCCATGGGACACCCATCATGTATAGGGAATCATTCCATGTCATGGGCACCCTCAACACCTTCAGCAGTCTGCTCATTGCCATACATTATTCATGAGATGGTGTGCTTGGGCCAGTGTGCCCCGACCGACTTCGCATTATATGGTCGAGAGGAGGTTTCTCTCATCCCTTGAGACATGGGAGGGCAAGCACCATTGTTAGAGCCCTCACTATTGGAGCATCACAAGCTATTCTATCATCAGGGGACCCATGAGACCAGTTTCTGTGCCCCAAACTCACTTTGCGGCCCCACATGATGACTTGCATGGAGAGTAAGGAGCCATCCCCTTGTCCATCATTTATGGAGCCTTCTCACACACTTTGGCACCAAGAGGACTCAATGTGGCCCTCCAACAGCCTTACATCACCATGATGTCATCAATCTGGCTAGCTATTGGATGGTTATTTAATAATTTGTAAAAACTACTTGGTCTGCTTATGACCAAGGCATGTATTTTGCACATTTTTATAATGTTAGGATCCTTGGGCTAATAATTCGACCTACTAGGTCTCATATTAATAAAACGCAACTTCCTTTGTATTGGATCATCATCACACTTGGGAATTTCGGCCTTCTTGGAAAATCCGAACTTTTTCTTTGGATTAGCTATTAGATGTCTTGGATGCATTTTTATATTTGAACATGAAATTCGATTTTCTTTGGAGCTATCTCTTGATCTGTGGATGGATATATCATATTGTCATTTTGTAAGCGCCTCTTGTTGAAGTTTCATTCTTGAAAAATGTCTAATGTATGGAATTGTTGCAACTAGATTAGTGTTATATTCAACCCTAATTGTTGAAGATTTATTTTGAGAGCTATTTGGTAGGCAATTGCACATGTTACTTATAGCATGACATGTGATGAATGTTCCTAGTGGATGAAAAGAAAAAATCCTCCATAAAACTCCATATAT